>OX235273.1:103618297-103824607 GCA_944472155.2 Trichobilharzia szidati | reverse complement strand
TTTAGATAATTCAGTGTTATACTACATGGTGATCATATTCTAGATTTTTAAAACAGTTAAACTGAACAAAGCGAAAAACTTCCAACTTGCATTTACATTGGCAGTGACTTCTCTAAAAAGCACAGGATATTTTCAAGGTATCGTGTTCGTTAAGACCGATCATAGGTTAAACAATAAACATAAACCACAGGGCACTGGACAGCTATCTCTAATCCCTAATTAGGAATCCCGAATTGTTGTAGACTGTCAGCGGAATAGACACATCGAAATGAAACTAAATGGTGATGGTCAAACCATCTATCGTTTGATTGTGCATTTATTATGTAAAAATATACAACGAACTGACTGTCCCTTGAGTTTCGAATGGAATATATATATATATTTAGAAGCATATCGTCATTTCCCTCTGTTCTTTGCAATCTTTCCTAGTTGGTTCCACAGTTCCTTTTGATCTGTCATTTTATCACCACAGATGATCTTCTCCATATCACCTTCGGACCCACAACTAGCTTGTCATTTCCCCTTCGGGTTGCCTCAAGAACCTGGCATGTGATATCGATTGACAGTGTTCTTAGAGTATTTCTGATTAATTGATATAAGAGTAAAACTTGTGCTTTGTGGTAGAGTATAATTCCATTATGGGTTAAGTCTATTTTGATAAAGTCTCACAGTATTATACAGCAAGTAGTATTTACTGATGACGTTACGAACACAATTTATATTGCTGGTTAAAATCATATCGAGTTACTCACACAGCTTTCTGACTTCGTCTGCATAATTCTATTATTTTTCATCGCTTGACTTGATTAGTAGTAGTATTTTGCATATTTCCGATATGAGTGATCAGTCATTCCTATTGCACGTGTTGGGTGTAGACTCGGTGAGCAAGGATTCAGTAATCAACCTCTCTCTATCTTCACCTACCTGTATTGTTTTTTAGAATTTAAACTCTCCCCTTCCACCCTATTGTGTGGTTGTGTGTCAATGCATGCAGTGCGATGTAGTGCTGAGCTTTTTTCTAAATTACTTATCTTCCCGAGTGGGGTCAACCATTCTTACCTTAGCTAAATTCTTATGTTCTGACAATGTGACTACCCCTGACCTACTAGTTTGACCTATGTAGTTGACCTCACTCACAGTCATTGCAAGGTATTTTGTAAATTATATTATTTTGTCTAATTGGGTCAACAGGGTCCTTTAACCTACAGTTATACCACAGGGTTTCCTGTGGCCGATTGCCTCCAACCATCTAACATCATCAGAGTCGTATTTACACCGATTGCAGTCGCCAGCCCTACTCTCAACCTTTTCTGTACTGAACTTGCTGCCAGTTAAATGAGGTTTAAGAGTGCATCAGAGGGACATCAAGCCCAGACCTAATAGGTGGTCTTATATCGAACTGTTGATTGTTTCTACTACATCTTTATTTAAGCACACTGGTAGGTGTTTCTGAGTATGAAGATTTGGCGGTTGCTGTAGAAACTCAGTTTCTTATGCTAAGGAACGCTTACCAGTAGGGTTAAATGAAAGTTTGTTGTTAAAACCACAAATGGTTCGATATTAACCAGCTGGTTCAGATATGCCATAAAGCTAACATTGAAGAATCTTTTTCCATCTTCTCTCAGGTACCAAATAAATCGCAAAAACGCCATTAGATACCTAGTACGCCAATCACTAGAAGCCAATGCATTCGATTAAAATAATTTGAACTCTGTGTGCAGAAGCAGCAGGTTCAGCAAATATTGCTATCCTGGTCTCTAGTGGAACCTATAAATTCATAAATTCTACATCATCTTTTTCGAATTTATCTGATATAATGATATAATCATATAACGCTATATTCTTGTGAATATTATCGCATATGTATTCAAGAAAAAGGTTATCGAAAAGAATATTCTTTGTGCACGATCTCAGTCTATTGAAATTTTTAGTGCTAATTTTCAACCTTTTTATTGTTGCAGATTTGAATGACTACTTTTAACATTGCAAGTAGCAACGTGTTTATAGGACAATATTTCAAACTAAGTATTGTTAATGTGTTATTTGAAGCGATTAGACGTTTTCACATTTCAGAATGAAACATTGAAGTGATCTGATAGAAATGCAACTTTCATGAGTTGGTGCATTTACATTTCATTTCTTTAAAATTTGATCACCAATTGATATCAGTTAGAGAACCACTGAAAATCACTAAGGAGAACTGGACAGCTGTTTTGTCATATTTTGGGACTCGTAGGCAGTGCGAAGTCACCGGGTTTCGAGCCCAGGGCATGCCGGCTACAAGGCAAGCCCATTCGTCATTCAGCCATTGAGACTAACCCCAGTGGCCTACGAGTTATAACTTCCATCAATTCGTGATTTTACCGCCACCACCAACCAACGTCATTGGCGGGTATTTGTGGTCATTCCCGACTAGGTGGAACCTACTGGTCAAGATTTCTCACTGGAACTCCAGACAACTTCGTGCTGCAGCCAGTCACCGATGAGTCCCGAACCAGGACGAAACTTATGTTCATTGCCTTCTAGTTTTCAATGGTTTTTCTAACTGATATCAATCCGCTGTCAAACTTGAAAGATATGTAACCGTTTTAAGGCTCCTATTTGTCAAAATAGAAGTGGTGATACATTTCGGTTTGCTAGCCTCTGAGGCAACATGCGTCCGCTTGCGAAACGTGTCTGTGAAAAATACCCGACCTGACTAGCAAAAATAAAATGGAATTATGTCTTCGCTTTGATAATAACACAACATAAGGATACTCATTTCTATTTCAGGAATTCGTAAAAGTCTTATACAAAAGAACGAATTTGTCTGTGATTGTGATATCAAGACATCTAAGCATATCTTAGAAATTTGCCATCCAGAAGTTCAAGCCAACGATATCTGTTCCAAAACAAGTGCGTTTGACCTGTTTCCACTGCACGGTCATGATAACTGGTCTATTTTCCAAAGAAAATCATCACTATTATTTAATTATATTTATTACACGAACTTCCTAACTGTCATCCTATTCTAATCTATATTTATGTTATGTAGTTTTGTGGTTATTCGCCAGCTTTTAACCTCTAATCGGAAATAATTCGGAAAGTATCTCAGTCCTATATATGCATATCCGTTGAAAACTAAATAGTGTCGGAAAACAATTTCATCCTACTTTGCTATTCTTCATCAACGCATACCAACCACTCCATCAGGAGTTGAGGCCAGGACTTTCAGGTTATGAGGTTAGCCAGTTGAAATTTCAACCCTTAAGTTGGAATCTATTGGTAAAACTTTGAATTGCAGTGTTGTTATCCATATGTTTAGAGGTAATCGGCAAGGAGCTGCAATTCACGTAGGTTGCGTGCTTGCTGCCACTCACCAATCAGCAAGGCGTATCGGCAGTCTTAAAGAAACTCATGTCCCCTTTGAGATTCAAACTCGAGCCACTTAGTGCTGCAGTCAGAGACATGATCACTGAGCTATTCGGGCCCTTGGTTGACCACCTGTGGGACTGTGTTGGATGATTTGGCTGGACGACTTCTTTCAACCATCGAATGAAAGTAATTCTGAGTTCACCAATGACAGCAGGCCACGAACCATGGTGGCTACACTGCAGTGTTCACTGATAGAATTCAATCTGCATCAAACTACTTAGTGTCTTATCAAGGAACTGAATTATATATTCGTTGCTTATAAATCATGACTATACAATTTGTTGGTATTTCTTTTATATAAAGCTTAAAGGTATATGTAACGGTGAGATTCTCCGTCATATTTCCCAACCAAAAACGACCGCCCCAAATGATGAATAGGCCACATTGCCTTGTCATGAAAGTTTGCAAAAAAGGCAGTCAAGACAGGCTTTCAAGTGAGGATAACCAAACAAAAGGACAAAAAACATTGACCATCATCACTAGGGGAAATTTAAAGGTAATCACCTCTGATTCTGTTACCTGGCTAGACAGCAACACTTCATCTTAATGGTGATAAGAATGACGATGTCAAAGCCATCCAATTAGGACCAGGAAGGCATGACAGATATGCATTACTCTGAAGTAAACACAAGGGATGAAATCTGAATTTTCAACAATCATATCAAGTCAGCCAGCGCTTTCACATCATTCAGAGACTCGATGGGCGTTCCACTGAAAGCATTTGTATTAGCCAGAGTTGGACTTATATCAATATCTGAAGACCAGATGGCCTTCCAGAAAGGATAATCAACAAGGACCTCTGACAGTGAAGAAGTAAGTGGAGACGGATTAGACATACGATGATGAAATTCTCCATAAGAAGTCGAATAGGAAGTGGTCAGTTGATGCCAGGGAGACATGGAGGAGGTTATATGAAGAAAAAATAAATGCTGGTTGGTAGTCGTAGACTGAAGTGGAAGTCATATCAAGGATCCCACTACAATACAGATACACAGCTGAAAGAAGGGATAAATGCAAAAATAATGTATATAGACCTTGTGACTGTCGATGCTATTCGACCCTTTTCCTCCGAAAAAAAACACTTGGGGCCCAGGGAGGGAATAAATACTTACGCTTATCGTTGAATGAATACTTTGAGCCGATTTCACTCTACGTAGATTCTCATTTTGATGTTCCTGATGTTGATGATCAACAAACGGTGTTGGTACATCAGTTTTTATTTCTACAACTTTTAATTTTGATTGTTTTAATCGACGATAATTTTCTTGTTCACATTTTAATTTATAATCTAATGATGATATTTCTGATGTCTGACTACTTTCATCCACTGAAGTAATACCTATTGGTGAATACATTGACAAGGTTTGATTCCTTTGATGTACAGATGATCCTGATAGACGATTATTTGTATTATTATTATTATTGTTATTGATCGGTATACATTCATCGGATGCTGAAATATTAGGTGGTGACTCGACAAAAGGTTCAAACATTGAAACATGCCTTCCATTATTATTACTGCTATTACCGCTTTCCAGCATTATTCCATAATCCGGCTTATTCAATCTTTCGTCTTTTTTCAACATATCCTCTAAAATCCGAATCATTTGTTTTTGTCCTTTAGTTGATTCTTTCACTAATCTACAAGCGGTTTGACGTTCTATCGTTTGTGTTGCAGCTAACCGTTTCAACTTCTCTTCACATTGTTTATTACGTAGATTTAATTCGTGTGTATGCAGTTGAATTAACCATTTTCTTTGTATATCATAATAAGTTTTAGTTTGGAATCGAGTTAAATTTCCCAATGACATAATACGACGTTGTTTTAATTCACCAAGATTGTTTAAGTAGGCTAAATTTAAAACGAAAAGAAAGATACAAAATGGAAGAAAACACAAAAATAAATTAAGTAATTTAGAGGATGGAAACTAATTTAAAAATGGAGGGATTGTTGTTGGGCAACTCTAAGCAATAGGAACCCAAAACGAAACGACCTACGAACGCACAAATGACCTTGAGCAACCGATCAGGTGGCTGTTTTTTCCAGCAATAGGTTTTGCGGATATATGACACCAGCCTCCAGAAAGGACATATTTAGGCAACCCCCAAAGCACAGGGCGTGTGTATTATTGCCTATTATCTAGAGTTTAGTGCTGCCTGGGATGACTATTGTCGTTTTTTGAGCTTTCTGATTGGTCCTTGAGTAGGTCATTTGTGCGTTCGTAGGTCGTTTCGTTTTGGGTTTCTATTGTTTAGAGTTGCCTGTTGTTGAAATCTTAGCGTAGTATTTGTCAACTAACTTGATGTCTAGCATAGATGTCATGACTGGCTATCCATCAAAAGATCTGTGTACTATTCAGCAGTTTGATCGGCTTTCCTTTATGGCTGTGAAACGTGGCCAGTGAAAGCAGAAAATATGAAAAGGCTAGTTGCCTTCGACCATAGATGTTTGCATTCTGCCTCTCTCCCTCTCTCTCGTCTGAAGTGTCAAAATATTGTGAGTAAAATGTTAGGTAGCTGGTGAGACTGTGAGGCTAGGATACGTGTTAGGCATATTGAATCACCACTTTCCTTGTTGAATAATGTTAGCTTGTGGCGTGTGGCGTATGTCAAGAGATGTTCATTGGTAGAAAATATCAAACAGCGGAAAGATAGATTTGGTATCATGGGAGGTACCACGAGAAGACAAAGAAACACAATACGAAGGGCAGAAGTAGCACAACATCGAAGATCTACACACAATTTCTTTATATGTGTATCTTAATTAGCAACTAAACACTTCGTTACCAAATCTCCTGTCTCTTCCAGTTACAAGCTGACATATAATTATGTTTGAAAATGTTAAGGAATGGTCAGATAAAAACCTGGCATTAATCTATTCCCACGCATTAAGCTTCGTTGAGTTTTCCTCCTTTATCTCTACCTCTTAGTGGGATGCTGCCAGCTGAAATGCTCCGTGTCTATGCAGAGTTCTCTGTTGGAATCCAGTCAGTATGTCATTAAGTCAAGCCCATAACTTGAACACCACTTTGAATAGTCTATCTTCACACCTTGCTGTTACTCACTTTTTTTGCTTCCAGCCTTAGACCGAATTAAGTAGTCTAGAGAAAATCCTGGCCATCGTTAAGCGCACACTTACATGTAATCATACACTAGGGTACAATAGGGTGAATATATTAAAAAGCAGTATAATTAGGTGTTAAAATAGAGATATAGAGAGAGGTTATTCACCGACTTAATATTCATTGAACCAACATCCAACAAATACAACTGAAATGACGTAACATTTACACCGGATACATGGAAAATTGATTTTAAAAACAACTCTGTATGACTATGAACAATGAATGGTGCTTAAAACGTTAGCACACTCACTGTGTTATAATGTGAAATAAACTTATCTTATCTACTACTCCCAGTCGCCAGTGCATCAATGACACAGTGGCTAGGACGCTTGCCGACTATGCACATGGTCTGGGTTTGATTCCCGGCAAACCCACTCCTTTACCTCGCTAAGCCAGAAATAAGGCTGGTAAAGAGGAAAGGTTGGGCATGAGGTTATCAAACCCATACTGTAAAAATAAACACTGCTACAGAAACTTCAAGCCTCTAGCTTGAAGCCCTGTGTTCCACTGGGAACGTGAAGGAATAAAAATAAAAAATCTACTGCAGTGCTCACATTCTACTCTTATATCCTCAAAACCAGAAATTGTTTGTACGACACCAAAAATATATACATTAGAAGGGAAGTATTACAATGAAACAAGGAAGATTTGAAGGAATGTAATGATTTTTATGGTTTGGGATCGCTAGATTCACTCCCAAACTTCTCTTTCTTCTAGATTTACAACAAATGGCTAGTTAAGAGAAGGTGAGGTTCAAGAGTACATCTTCTGTGAGTCAAACTCAGTCTTCTGAGGTTACTGGTGGGCATTCTACTGAAGCACTTATGAATGAGATTCGAATGTTTCTTTTTTAATTCCTATTTTTACAAACATTTATATTACGTTTAGAAATTGCACTGTCAAACCTCAGTATAACTGCTTTTAGTTGAGTTTTCTTTAAACGTCTGACTGGTGTTTTATCCGCCTTTTTCCTACATAAATTCCTATATAATAATAATTTAGTTTACAGATTATTCGGTGGTATTCATCATATTTAACGCAATCTTCGATAACTTTGAAAGAGTAACGCGAAAACACATCGGGTGATTAAACTTTTCTGAATTGGGGAAAATAATAAAGAGCTCAACATTGAGATGTTTTGGGGCGTTTTCACCCTCCTCAAATTTCTCTTGGTTACTATGTTTAGTTGGGATAATAATTGTAAGATTGCAAATTTATGTACAAAGGTGAGTTTGTACAGCTTTTGAGAATGAGTTTCTTGTTCTCACGATTTTTCAGTGCTAGACTGCCGGTGGCGAACTAATATCACAGACTATTCTGAGATGGTTTTGTAAGCAATTACAAATATCTTACATTCTAATGAACCAATCAGAATTTAGCATTTTTTGACCAATACAAATTCTAGTATTGTTAGTGTCAAGGATATGTAAAGCGTCATGACTTTCCTAAAGAATAATCGAACTTATTTAAACCAAAAAACTGGTCTTGTGTGACATAGTTATAGATTCACTAGAAGTTATCAAGGTAAACTGGACAGCTGTTTCGTCCTAGTCTAGGACTTTTCATCAGCTCACCCCTACAACGCCAGAAGGGATCAAACCAAGGACCTTCAGGTTACGAAGTCAAGTTTGTTGACCATTCAGGAAATCTAATGATATATAACGCTACGCTAAAGGAATACCTTAGATGAGCATCCACTTCATCTTGACATAGTGAAACATGTTGGTCACGACTTCTCAATACAGCCTTAAGATATCTATCTATTAGTTATAACTGTGTTGCAAATTGATATTTAGACTGTCGGCTTTTCGTAGGGATTTAGATTATTCTATGCAGAAATTAATCCAAATCGGAGTTGAAGTGGGTCTGTTATTAAGTTCACACACAAGTTCTAGTTATTAGGCTAATCTAAACTTTCCTAACCAATCTTGTCAGGTGGCAGTATTTACATATCATTACACTAGTGAATCAGTTTCATTAGTCAACCACCAATTATTATTATTATTCTCTTGGGTTCCGAGTGTAATATAGTGTTTCAACAGCATATCTCTACTTCACCTTGTTCTGTGATGTCTTTTTTATCTAGCTTCCCTACCGCTGATAAGCTCTCATCTGCTCCATGTCACCCTTAGATCTGAGGCCATCTCGTTTTTGCCCATTTGGATCCCACTCGAGGGCCTATGTGGCGTTTGGTATCTGTCGCTCAACAGTCTTCCCAATGTGTGTCCACATTATCTCCATTTTCTTATCGACATTTGCTGCGCGATAATTTCTTGCTGGGTGTGCTTCTCTGTCAACATTCCCTGTTGCTAACCCCTTCCGGCTGGTCAGCGAAGGTAGCTGTTTATTAAGTCTGGATCTAGATAATGGAAGTGTTTTTCGTCATGCTGCATGTCTCTGATTCATAAAGTAGCCTTGAATTGTCATCACTGTTAAAAAATTTGGATCTTTTTCTTTATTCTGAGAACAGAGGATTTTGAGACTGACGTCAGTGTAGTGACAAACAGTGGGCAATGAGGAAACAGGCATAAAATGGACTCACACAAAAAACTTGGAGGATCTGGACTTCACCGATGATATATGTCCGATTTCCCAGAAACTGGAAGATATGCAAGCGAAAAGCAACAAGTTGGCAGAAGAAGCATCAAAGATAGGACTTCAGGTGAACATAGAGAAAATAGAGGTAATCAAGATTCCTGGACAAGAACAACAACAACAAACAATGATCAGCATAAATGGGAGGGACATGAAAGAAACAACCTCCTTTACCTACCTGGGAAGCATCGTTACAACTACAGGTGGATGGAACTGATGAGGATATCAAAGGAAGAATCGGAAAAGCAAGACAAGCTTTCACTACTCTCAAGTCTGTGTGGAGGTCAACAGCACTGCTCAGCATCAAAAATAAGATCCGGAATTTCAACTCCAATGTGAAGTCAGTGCTACTATACGGATCAGAGACTTGCACTGCGCGTCATAATGAGCATCTCAAACAAACTACAGACCTTCATTAACAGTTGTCTTCGCTCAATACTCAAGATCAGATGGCCGGTTAGAAAAGATCAGCAACAGAGATCTCTGGGAGCTAACCAACCAGGAACCGATTGTGCAACAAATAGACAAGAAGAAATGGAGATGGATTGGCTGACCATAATCTGAGGAAACCATCAAGTGACATCACTAGACAAGCCATTACTCGAGAGGAACCCGAAAGGGAAGCGGAGAGTTGGTCGTCAGTGCAAGGGTGACTTGGAGGAGGTCATGTGAAGAGGAGATGAAAACGTGTGAGCAGACATGGGGCCAGGTGAAAACTCTAGCAGAGAACCGAACGCAATGGAGACGCACAGCTGAAGCCCTATGTTCCTCTAGGAATTAAAGGATACAATAATAATAATAATAATCAGTGTAGTGAAGGTGTGTTTCGCTTCTCCGAGATTCTACCTTTGACATCCTCATCTGTGCCGCTTGTAGCTAAAATGATACTGCTTCAGTTACCCTGTTGAAATTTCTCTCATTGATAGGGAATGGTGCTTGTCGTTGTTGGTTGCCGGCTATCCTGATTATCTCTATATTCTCTCAACCCACTTGAAGTACTGTCTTCACTGCTTGTCTCTTTAGCCAACTTGTTGATTTTAGCCTGTAGGTTTGTGAGTGTGTGTGTGTGACAACAGACATAAATCATACCAGAAGCCTAGATATTCTGGAGTCTCCTTGCTGGCCCAATGTGTTCTTGACTTCTCGAACTCCACACTCTACTTTTTTATCCAGCTCACTACAACCAAAATATTATAGGTCATAGTAGACAGTCTTGTCTTACTCCTCGGTTGTCTATGTGATAAATGAAAGCGATCTTCTCATCCACATGTGACCTTGATTTTAAAATTCTGTATTGCTCCTAAATGAATAAGCTAATTATAATCAATTACAAAATTATTGATTTTTTTTACTTTGACCAGTTATCATTTCATATAAAAGTGAGTAATTTATGTACTTGGCCAAAAAGAATTAATTACGATATTCAAATTAGGTGAGATAAGATTCAACACTATGAATCTGAATCACACATGCCATGTGAGACTAATATATGCGTAAAACCTGAACACAATACGGTAGTATATAGGTGTATATTTTCTTTATGCACTAAATATATCGCATATAGGAGATGACTACATTTTCAAAGATGATTCTTCATTGGTCATAATTATACTATATCGACTGTAACTATAGAACTTCGAAACTCGGTCCCGTTTTTTCTTTTTTCTTATTCCGCATTTGTTGTAAGCTTAGTAGAAATTTTCGGATGCCCACAACAGGTGTTCGATCATTTGATTCGGTAAATAAAGCTTCAGTTATCAGTCTCAACCCCCCCCCCTCAACCATCTACCAAGTTATTTTAGATTCGAAAACTTTCACTTTGTCTCTTCCTATTGTATAGTTGTGTGTAACTGCATGTTCTACTAGAGCTAAGCTTTATTTTCTAGATTTCACTGATTTAGGTTTCGTTAAGCTCTTGTACTCTGCTAGTCTAACTCAGCCCGACTTACTACACTGACCTTAATGTCGTTGTAGGGTATTAGACAAAGCAAATTATTTCATTTTACGCTCGTTCAACCAACATTATTTGTTTCTAAAGGAGTTTATGGGACAATTGAATGCTGGTTTTATTGCTGCCTTCATAAGAATCCTTCATCATGAGGCTTTAGAGGTTCCCTTTCTGTATGGCAGTATTGCTGATGTTTGAAGTGAAATCAAAAGCGGACATGAGTAGTATGCAGCTACTTGTATAAATCAATCAGTAGTATATAGTGGTAGCTGATTTCTTAATTAGTATTTATGGTATCAAGTAGATCGCACATTGTGTGGGATTTGAATACCTTTGGAATTTCATATGAAACTGTGAAGTTTATAAGTCACGAATTCGAGCCAGTGTATTACAAGTCTGTCGAAGTAGCTAGCCGGCTGTAATTCGGGGGATTAAAACCGATTCAGCTCTCTCAGTTGAGTAACATATGGTAAGAAGATGATGAGCTCGATCCTAAACTACTAAAACAGACGTCCATTGCTGGCTTGGGAGCTTTACTGGTTAATGCGAGTGAATGGTATCCACATACTCATGTCTGTCAACCGACAGTATATAGATACCGTCAATCTTTGGTGTTTTAGATAGCCTATTATTAATATTGTTGTCTTTTTGTATGTGTTTTTAGTCTACATTGTCTCTATTATTATTAATATTTTTATACATATGATTTCCTATGTACTTCCTGATTCATTTATCAGGGTAATTAATGAGTGCTGTCGCTTCTCTGAGGCGTTAGTGGTTCAGCTGTAGAAAACTGACCAACCATTCAAGTGATCTGGCGTTCGATCCCCGGCCAACGCATTCCTTTACCTTGCCTAACCAGTAGGAAGCCTGGTAAAGAGGGGAGGTTGGACACGAGGCCAGAAACCTTATCCAATAAAAAATACCACTGCCACTGAAGTTTCAAATTTCAAAATTGAAGCCCTATACCCCACTGGGAACGTAAAGAAATAAAATAAAACTACTTCTCTCATATATCAAACAAAACCTCCCCTTTTTAACAGTCTGAACGCAGAGAAAGTCAGACAGAAATTAGTCAAATGCAGACTGGCTACAGAAGGAATTTATCTGAAATTCCGTTGAGAATTCGTCACCAGTAGGGTTATCAAGTTGGGTGTGAGGATAAATACTCACTGACGACATTCATCAGCTAGTGGTGATGATGTTAGGTATAATGAATTGACACTGGAGAATTGGATGAATGGTCAGTGAGATTGCCCTTTAACCTGATGTTGTGGGTTTGATTCCAGTTACGTTTATGGGTGCCTAGTGCTAAGAAGTTCAAGACTAGGAGAAAACAGGTGTTTGCAGTACTCATTGATGATTTTCAGTATTTCTTGAACTGGTCTCATACAGGGATCTTATTTGAAGCTAATGAAATTCTTGTAAATCAACACTTAAAAGAACAAACGTTGATGTTGTTTAAGAGTTGTTTTGCAGCCCCCCCCCCTCTCCGCGAACTACCACCATCACCACCCCTTAACTCTGATTTTAGGTTTTTAAATATATGCACAGTTCAAGTTATCGTTGAATAAGAGAATGAAGGTTAAGTGAAGAAAATCGCTTAATCAGCGGATCAATATAAACAGAATAAATTTCATTTCAGATCAATGATTCACTGAACACAGTGTACCTCAAAAGCGAGTGAGACAAATAAATTCACCTAAAGTTAGTCCAAATTAATGCGTAAACTTTGCTCAGTATGTACACTACACTACAATACATACAAACATATATATAATGTTTACATTCATATGTAATTTATTATGCAACTGAATTCAACTGAAATTTTGTACAATTCTGTGTTTGTCAGGGAGGGGGAGCGGAGTGGAGTAAAGCGAAGTTCGAAATGTATATACGTGCATTATGTACACTATAACGTAACTCTGGCATGAGATATTCAGAAAAAAATGCCATCTACGAAAATAGTGCTAAAGTCCGTAAGATGCTTATATTATTTTCTGTTCTTTTGAGTGAGATAGATATAGAGACAGACAAAGCAAGCACTTACACACACGCATACACTCAAAAGCAGACAGAAACGCAGAGAAATATAACCGAAATTTATCGATAAAGCTCTTGAAAATATTAGAGAAAAAAATGAAAAGAAAATTATGCATTTTGTACACCATAAAAATGTACCCACTAAAATAAAATTTTACAGTGGAAACTGTTTTCTGTAGACTAAACTACCAGCTATCGAGTTAGTTAGTTAGTTGGTTAGTTAGTTAGTTAGTTAGTTAGTTGGTTAGTTAGTTAGTTAGTTAGTTAGTTAGTTAGTTAGTTAGTTAGTTAGTTAGTTAGCTAGTTAGTTAGTTAGTTAGTTAGTTAGTTAGTTAGTTAGTTGGTTAGTTAGTTAGTTAGTTAGTTAGTTAGTTAGTTAGTTAGTTAGTTAGTTAGTTAGTTAGTTAGTTAGTTAGTTAGTTAGTTAGTTAGTTAGTTAGTTAGTTAGTTAGTTAGTTAGTTAGTTAGTTAGTTAGTTAGTTAGTTAGTTAGTTAGTTAGTTAGTTAGTTAGTTAGTTAGTTAGTTAGTTAGTTAGTTAGTTAGTTAGTTAGTTAGTTAGTTAGTTAGTTAGTTAGTTAGTTAGTTAGTTAGTTAGTTAGTTAGTTAGTTAGTTAGTTAGTTAGTTAGTTAGTTAGTTCAAGGTCAATTAGTTGGTTTTTTGTTTGTTTGTATGTTGGTTAAGTGTACACATTGGACACTGAGTTCATTCTTAACTTTTGTTGTTTGTTTTTTCATTCCCGTCGTTATTCTTGGTGTTGTAATCTTTCTTATTTAAATATGGTTGTTTATTTATCCGGAAAAGTGTAAGAAAAAAAATACATGATATTCTAATATTGATCTCAGTTTGTTTATTCTTTTTCGGAATGAACTAAATTTTACTTAATTAAGTATTCAAGGTTTCAATAGAAAGAATATGAAATAGGAGAGAGAGAAGTAGCCTGTGATTTTAACTTTTTTGTATATTGAATGAATAAAAACGCCCTCCGGTGTTTAGATAATTTTCATCTGATTTGCTTGAGGTGAATGATTGCTTTCCAGCTACTCATATCTTCAGTCAGTAGTATATAACCATGTGTGGTTTTGAACATTGGAGTATAGATGAGATGAATTTATTTCAAGATGTTTCAAGTTATGACACCAGCTGATAGGTAAACATTAATGGTCTCTTAAGCTGGTCTATTGTCCTTCTCTAACTGACATAATACCGATCGAAATTCCTATGCAGCCTTGTTTAGTCGGATAAAATTACATTTTATGGAAGTAAAGTCATTCATCTGAAGATCGCTGGATGGGTTGAAACTATTTCGTAGATTTGTAAACTAAATATTGAAGTCATAGAGTTTATAACTAAACTATTCAAGTGTAGGTGTTTTCTTTTTCATTCTTTGAGCTCCGAGTGGTAGAGATGGTTTCATGCTTTTAAGTTTCAGAGGCCGTATTGTCATATTGGTGGGGTTGTTAGTCTCACGTCTAACTTTCCCTTGTTTATGGGTTTACTGATGGTTAGTAAACTTAGCGAGATTTAAGAGTGTGTCGTCTGGGAATTGAACCTGAATCAGGTGAGTAGTTGGTGGAAATTCTACCATCGAACAATTGACAAAAGTATGTGGGTGAATATAGAACTAATCAAGAACGAAGATATTTACAAGATAAGTGGAGCTCATTCTTATTTTATAACGTTTCATCAACTGCTGACAGCAGAAATTTCACACAAGTTAATATGAAAAAGTGTAAATACTTGTAACATTATTATTCCCTTTAGTTCCCAGTGGAATACAGCAGTAGGCTACAGTTGTACATCACCATTTCACTCTGTTCTCTTCAATATTTTCCAATAAGCTTTCATCTCTACTTCATAAAATCTCCTCCATGACATATTCTACTCACAAACAACTCACCGCTTTCTATTTCGGTTTCATTCAAGTGTTTGGAGTATGATGTGATTCAACGATCTTTTAAGTGTATGTCGAATCCTTTTCTATTTCCCTTTGTATATTTCTTAAGTGATAGGTTCTTAGTTGTTTCCTTGTTGTCTGTTTATCTTTCCTGACTGGACAACAGAACTTGATTATGGAGCGAAGGTAGTTGTTGATGAATCTCGGAAGCTGCTATTCGTGACACGCCAGGTCTCTAAATCATATAGAAGCACTGATTAGACTTTATTACTGAAAATCCGAATCTTGTTCCATAGGCAATATGCACACTTACATCAGAGTAATGGACGTCTCTCCGTTCTGGTTGACTTTGACATCTTCATCTGTGTCACCTGCCAGTCACCTAACTCTCCTTCCAACTTGTAACCACCAAGTACCATTGTACAGCTGATTCCGCCTAGCTTAAGACTCTTCAGCAGACCTATGAAACCACCAGGAACCGAATCCAGAACCTTCAGATGACGAGGTCAAGCTGATCGACTGTTCAGTCATTTGGCCTAGAATCCAATGACTTGCAAAATTCTAACTTTTTCAGTCACTTGACACGGATCTAACTTGCTGATGATGAGTCTAAAACTAGGACGAAACAGTCATCCAGTTGGCCCTGGTTTTCAACGATCCCTGAATGATATTGGTTTGTGAGGAAGTCTGCATCACAAAAATAACTTATATCTTCTGATGAAAAGGTTTGGAATGAAAAATCAGCTCTTCTTTCATCCTACGCAAATATTCGTTCTTGCTGTGTTCAAACTTTATTCAAGGGCGTCATGTGTGTGGTATTTAGATTACAACTGATCAACTATAAAATGAGCTGATATACAAAGAAATATCTATGGAATAATAATGACCACTTTGAAGGATTATTTCTGATGAGTACAGTTATCGGCATCTGTTGAAAAGTTATCTAATGTATTTACTCAGTCGAGTGACATAATACCTACTACTGTATATATTACAGTACGATATATCGATTTCATTTGGAGTCAGTAATTGTCTAATATCAAATTACCACGATCTGCATTTTGGTGACTGCATTGTACACACCATATACATAAATATATATATCGGTGATCAATGTGCGCAGATGCATAACTGCATAGCTACATTGGATTTATGTGAGAGTAGAGTTTGGCTACTGTGGATTAGAGCATAAATCTATATTAGATAAGTTTATCTCATATAACACACAGTGAGTAATACAGTATTAATAACTGGATGATGTTTTGAGTACAATTTATCGCTCATTATCATATCATCAGTGTATTCAGATAGTTTGATAACTCAAATTTTGGTTTTTCACTTTCCCCTGGTTTTTACTGCAATTTATCATACATTAATGGTTCTCTAACTGATGTCAATCCGTGATTAACTCGTAAAAACAAAACTAATCCTTATAAACCAACCATAAAGAATTAATCTGATGCTCTGTAGTAACTTGCTACAGGACGGAGTTTCCTGGAGTTCTAGTGAGAAGTAGTGACCAGTGAGGTCCATCCAGATGTCACGTGTGAGGATGGATGTCCCACCGATGACATTTCTTGGTGGTCACGCTAAATCACGGATCGGTAGAAGTTAGAATTCATGGGCTGGCCATTGAATCCGGTCCCAGTAACCGGAAGGTCCTGGGTTCGAACCTGGTGGTGGGTGCGTACTACCGATGATTCCCAAACTACGACGAAACAGCTACTGTCCAGTACTCCCTGGCTGGTTTTCAATGGTTCTCTAACTGATATCAATCCGTAATCAACTCGTAAAATACATTACCTCACTTATCGATAAATGTGTAAAAAGACCCATAAGAACAATAAAAGAAGTAATGAAAATGATAATAACAATAATATAAGCAGTCCAAATTGGTCAGTTCCAAAGAAAACCATCTTCATGAATTTGGAATTTAAAAACGATCAGCCTTCAGGTATGCTCAAAAACACTCTCTGGGAATCAGTCAGTGAGACGTTCTTTGTTGGAAAATTACAAATGATGCTTACCAGCCGTAAACTGTTCACCACCTCTGTAAAGGATAAGCTCCCCCACCGTCTGTCGGCCTCCACTTGCACCTATCGTTCACCTCCTATTATGGAGCAAGTTATATTGGCCGTAGGGACAGAATGATTTTCGCACGGATAAGAGATCACATTCTGGCGTGGTTTTACAGGGGAGAAAGAAAGGATGTATGAAGCTCTATTCTAGAACATCTGATCGACTTCTGTCACTCTACCAACTCAGACCATGATTTTGAGGTTATTTATCGCATTCATCTTACCTTGCCGCGTATACTTTATTCTAAACTTCTAAAGACACCAAAGGCCTTGGCCATTCATGAATTTAAGCCAGACTTATATGTACAAAAGAAGTATGTACAATCCCTACTTCTGCCTTGGCTGTAGAGGGATAGACATTTATTTATTTAGTTAATCTATGTACCTTTCCCTTATAACTACGATTATTATTGCCATTCTCACTTTGAACTATTTCCACTTGTCATTCTAAATCAAAACATTTGTAGCAGTTTTCAAGTATTGGTTTTGTAGGGATTTTGTTTGATTGAATAGAGTATTTAATCATGAGCTGGCATCAGTTAGAGAACCATTGGAAAACCTGGGACTACTGGACAGCTGTTTTGTCCCAATTTGGGATTCTTCACAACACGCACCCACCGAAAAGGTTTGAAACCAGAACCTTTTGGTTACAAGGTGAGCTCGAAGACGATTAAGCCGCTGGGACCCAATCCAATGGACAGTGTATGAATTCCAACTTCTGCCAATTCACGATATAGCGCGACCACTAGCTCATGTCATCTGCGGCGAGTATTTGTACTCACACCCGACCTATTGTACCCTTCTGGTCACGGCTTCCCACTAGAACCCCAGGTAACTGCCTGAATAGGGCCAGTCACTAGTGAGAATCAGGTCTATGTTCAAGTATTGGTTTTGTAGAGATTTTGTTTGATTGGATGGAGGATTTCATCATGAGCTGATATTGCGAAGTGGTCGTGCCATGTCGTGAATTGGCGGAAGTTAGAATGCATTGGTTAGGCACTGAATCCAGTCCCAATGGTTGAATGGTATACGAGTTTGCCTTGTAACCGGAAGGCCCTGGGGTCTAACCCCTGTAGTGGGTGCGTACCGTGAAGAGTCTCAAACTAAGACGAAACAGTTAACTGTCCAGTACTCCCAGGATTTTAGCAATGTTGAATTTTCTTATCATATTTCACACCATGTTACGCAATGTTTTATATTTACCTATTAACCCCATAATTATATACCCTCTTCCAACCTTTAAACATCTTATGAATTATTCTATGTATGGTACTAATTGTTTAGCCACTTAACACTTAGTATTTAACTATGAGTATAGTCAGAAACATTTTAATTACAACTCATATTATTATTTTATGTATTCACAATTTTGTTTAAATTTCCTACCTGAATAGTGCTACCATATAAAGAAGAAACATCAAAGGCCCTACGTAGGATTCTTAATAAGGCTGCAGTTTGAATGGTGTCCAAGTCAACCAACTCACTCAAAAACAAACTTTTTGGGCTTTAGAACCCGATAGATCCAACAATTAGGCAAAAAAATACTATAATTTACTAAATACCATATAATGACTGTGGCGTCAATTACAAGTAGGTCCAACTAGTAGATCGGGGTCAATTAGATTATCGGAATATAGGAATTTAGCTAGATCTAAAGTGGTTAACTTTGGTAAGTTAAATAATCTAGGAAAAAGGTTCTAAGATATACTACAGATAGGTGGGAAGACGGAGAGGTTGGTCACAGAATATGTGTTCATCAAATCAACACCCACCGCATGCAACCGAAGTGACGCAAAGTTTACACTGGATATATGGAGAATTGCAATAAATTATTATTATTACTGTTATAGCTTGATTTCACACATTATTTTGGTACAAGTATGGAATTTTCAGCATGTGATATCGGTAGCCCAAATTTGGCAGGCTGACGAATGATATCAGGTGTGCATCAGTCGGGGGTCGAATCCCCGATCATATGCATGGTCGACGAGCCTCCTAACTGCTGTGCCACCGACGCACAGTTAGCCGTGTGAAGGGTTGCCAAAGAATGATTCGATTCTTGGTTGACGGTTCTAACCATTCAATAGATCACAGAGTACAGCCGTGACAGGTGGGAGGCAGAAAAAATATGCATAAAGCAAATTATGAAGTTGTGTGACTAAATTCATACGATTATATGCAGTCATTTGTGCCCGAAACGTCATCTATTTATTAATGCCACATCGCTGTGTATTATTTCACATAAACTTATCTAATATGAAACTACATTGTATGCTATTCAGTGGTTGATTTTTGTCCTCCGTAGACTCTATTTTTCACTTAAAGCAAATAAGAAATCACCAATATAAATTTTAGTTGGTAATATTATCTGAAATGGCTGGGTTTTTTATGTATTAGGTTATGATTGGAAGAATGAGCGCGAAATCTCGCCTTCCGTAGGATTTCGTCCAACGGCCTCCGAACTAACTGCTCGTCTGACAGTGTGCCACCACCTAAACTAATTATGAGACTCATTTTCTGACCATATCATCATTTCATTGAACACATTACGCGCACAGTTCAGCTGTCGCGTGTAGGAATGATATATTATTATCCGTATATAATCATTACACTAATTAATGACCTAGACGTCAGTTGAGTCTTAAAACTCAGCTGATGAACAGTCTCAGGTTGCTGGTTCCTCTCCTACAGCGAACCAGATATCTGTGTCACCTTAAATGGTCACCCATTAGAACATTATATACTTTGGCTATTTAGAATTTACAATAACTGAATGACAATGAATGGTACAGTGTAAAAGATGAAGAATAAAACCGCTAACATTTTGATATTTGACACATTCACCTTGGCATAAGTGTTGAGTAGTCCCATCATCTATTTGTCTATATTCCGACAGAATGCTGGTATATAGCCATATATCTGCACTGTAGGTTAAAGACGCTTCAAACTGAGGGTATAAGAATAAACTTCAGGTACTGTAGGTATACATTAATACAGTATGATTCATTTAGTGATGATTTTTCGAGCACAGTTAATTTCTCATAATCATGTCAGGATGTACTGGACAGCTGTTTCATCCTAGTTTGGGACTCTTCAGTAGTACGCACCCACCGAGGTTCGAACCCAGGACCTTCTGGTAACAAGGCGAGCTCGTAGACCATTAAGCCACTGGGACCCGATCCAATGGCCACCCCATGAATTCTAACTTCTGCCAATTCACGACATAGCGTGACCCCTAGCCAATGTCTTCGGCGAGTATTTGTCATCACACCCGACCTGCTGCACCCTACTGGTCACGACTTCTCACTAAACCCTAGGTAACTACCTACTTGAATAGGGCAAGTCGCTAGTGAGCATCCCATCGTACTGATGAAGAGTCACAAGCTAGGACGAAACAGCTGTCCAGTACTCCCAGGTTTTCCAATGGTTCTCTAACTAATGTCACCTCATGATGAAATCTTGTAACCAATCAAATCCCTACAAACCAACACTTAAACATGTCAGGATGTATTTAAAAATATCCCAGCTTCATGGATACAATTCCATTAGTTATTATCCTTCCATTTTATTGGTAGTAATACTTCCCATATCTCTGTTATTGGCGCTGCGTCATTCCTATCGCAAGTGTTATGGGGGTAGATTTCGCAAACAAAGATTTTGTGATCGACCTGTGTCTTCACGTAACCACATTACTTTTTAGAACTGTAATTCTATCCCATCCTATTATGTGATTCTGTGCACATTCGTGAGTACGGCCATCTTTCTGGAATCAGCCAGCCTATGCACAACTAAATTCCTATACACCGTCAACCAAACTGACTCCGCTCTAATTGTTTGATCTGTGTAGCTGATCTCACAGTCACCGCAATACCTTATTTTCCTTAACTGCACCAATAGAGCCGTTTAGACAATAAAGCTTATCAGTGAGTGAGTTTGTAGGTTTAAAATACCACCCTAATTCATGCTTTATTATGAATCCTACGTATGGTTTCAGGTGTCTCCTGCTTATATGGTTAAACCGTAGATGCCTTAAATTCCTTCTTATTTATATTATGGTCATCAGTTTCTCCATATTATTATTATTATTATTACCATTTCTGTCTTTTTGTTGCGAACTCCTGTAGTCTCCTTAATGAATTTTATGGGATAGTTTCACCATTACAGTGAATTATTTAGGCTCTATGACGTACTACTCAGAATTTTCGCTCAGTTGGTAAGACACCTAGCTACTCCGGCCTTTACTATTAACAGTTGGGATGATATAAAGTTTAAGAAATGTCGTTAGGGTGAGAGAGATATTAATCACTGAAAACTTGTTCATCGGATATACGCTCAAACCACTTGCAATAGGAATGACGCAAAATCAGTACCACAGATATGTGGAAAATAATATTACCCATAAAATCAATGTGTACAAAATAATGGAATTATGCAGAGAAAATTTGAGAGGTTATGTGCGTAGCGGAAAACTCCATCTCGACGACCTAACACAACAGTAATACTTATTTGAACGTTTCAACTAACGTTGTAATTATTATCATTAATTTTTCTCCTAAACTGTATCTCATAAGAGAGTATTTTCGTGCAACTAACACCTTATGCTCATCAGTGGTGAAGGTTGAGGATAAAATAGAAGAAGAAAATCAGCAGAATTATGTATACCAGATCAACTGTGGCAACTGTGACGCCGTATATGTAGGAGAAACTTCCAAACAGGTAAATATATAAGAGTGAAAGAGCATAAACAATGTCTAAAGGTGGTTCCAAAGACCTGCAAACAAATCAGCGATTGCACTGCATTCGAGGGAAACGGGACACGAAATCGACTTTGATAAGACTAAGGTACTACAGAAAGGTTTTGGTTCGTATAAAGAAAGACTGATTGACTGCAGAAGCCCTACATATATGAGTGAATCCCAACAGTTTGAACAGACCTGAAGGTGCGATGTTAGCTGATGCATGGCAAATCCTGGCTAATAAATAAAAATTGAAAATGTATCAACAATTAATCATACTTGGTCAAAATTCCCGATTGTCTACGTCTTCTTATGTAGAGGCTAAGAAGTGTTTTATGACTGTTCATCCACACACACACCATTGTATACGGCATATACACATATACATTTTAACAAAAGTAGGCTAATTTTGAGAGTCTGAGGTCAAATTTTGATCACAGTTCATACTATTTTGTATTTATTATTATATTTATTACACACGTTGATGCCTGTTTCATGACTAATACGATTGGACAAAGTTTTTAAAAACAAGAGATGTTTCTTTTATATATAAACCTCTGTTATGTTAATTTCGATTAATTTCCCTGAAGAAGTTCGGACCAGATTGCCGAACAAAACGTTGGAATTAATCGTGGTTTTACAAAGGAGAAAAATGATGCCCCGCAGCTCCATCTTAGAACATCTGATAGAATCCGGACACCAAGCTACACCGCAAACAAACTTCAAAGTCGTCTACAGAGTAAGAAGCAGTCCTCCTAAAGGTGTACGAATCAGACTTCTTCAAACTACAGAAGCAATTGTGATTCCCCTGCTAAGTCCTGAACTCTGCAAACAGAAGAAGTTCGTTCAATCACTACATTTGCAATGGACGTAATCTATCTTATTACAAGACAAGTAAATTCTGTCTTTTCAATAGTATTATTTTGTCTTCTCAATTGTAATATTTTACATTTTCAACTTTCTTCTTCTCTACGCCCACTCGTTTTAATTTCTACACCTCACTACCACTGTTACTGACTTGACCAAGGCTCAATTTCTAGTCATTTATGTTACGTCAACCAACTTATTTGCTCAATTGCAGTTCTAATTTAAATGGTATTATTCTCTACCCCACTTCTACTTAGTCTCTACCTGTAATTACCTCTGTTGCTACCCTGACTTAATTTGAAATATTTTAGTCAGTTATATGACGTCATCTAACTTACTAACTCAATCTTACTTTAGTTGCTGTCTGATTAACCTTGTTTCTATATTAGATCATTAGATCTTGTATTACCTGATTAATTATCTAAAATTGACAAACCTCATGTACACACACACACAAATAATTATATATAAACGTGAATGTACACCTATGTGAATGAATTCGCCGAAAAGAGTCTCTTCGCTGAATGTCTTCTCTTTTTCATATGACTCAATGGGGATTTTCAAGCTACTTGATCATTTCAATTTCGCTGAGATTTTACAAATGTAACTTTTTACAAATGTCTACTTCTCACTCGGCGCCCAATTATTTTGTGACTATTCGGTCAAATCTTGATCACAGTTCATATGAATGAATGTATCTCACTGTCGTGATATTTGCATATCACATATTGATTTTACCCTTATTATTTGTCATCGTCCTTGCTTAATCTTTAATTGTAATACTTCCCTTCGTGGTTGCTCGATACATTGATAATGTGTTGTTTTATTGAAAGAAGCTGATTCTGACCTTGAACTATTTTCAGGAATTGTTGATGTTTGAACCTTGTGGATAGGGGTTTTGATCTCACTCTGCTGGGATAATTCTACTTGATTTCAAGTTCTCGTTTTGCACTTAGACTGGACTATGTTACCTACCTAATGGCTTTGTTGTGATAATTTTGAGTTTATTTTATTACCGTTAAATAGATCCACAAAATTATTCCAGAATAATCATCTTTTTCCTGTCTTTCGTGACTGTGCGTTTCCAAAGGAAGTTTGCCAGCGATCCAGTAGAATGCAGAAATAGGTTTCCTGCTTTCAGACCATAACGAGTCAGTTTTGGTAGCTAAAATGTGGGCGCCCCATTGATATGATTATGAGCAGCAGTAAATTGTGCACAAAATCGTCATCGATAAATAAGTAATTCTGTATCATTGTGTGCATCGTTTTATCAGATAAAGTTATTTTATGATGGAGTTATTAATCTGATCTTGTATTAATTGCGATTCGGGGAGGGGGGAGCGAGGCCAATAACTAATCAATTAGCTGTGTAAAAATGTAGGTCATAGAAGATCTTCCCTATAGGTAAAATCAGTCATGTTTGCAGGTTAGGCTATGTGATAAATTGGACAGTGTTAGGGAATGAAAATATGAGATATCTATGCACCCGCTGACCCATATTAATCCAGTATAAGACTATAAGTTATATTATCACAACTTAGCGGATGATTTATGTTTCATATCACAAAAACTTGAAAATCGACAGACGGAAACCAACAAGGCAGGCAGGCAGCAAAGACACGACTTCAAGGGAATACAGAGAAGGAAGTTAGAGATGTTGAAGATATCCGATAACCAACAACGACAAGTATCAATCCCTACCAGTGGGAGAAATCTGAAAGAAGTTTCCCTATCCAATTATTTAGGCAGTATCTTCGCAATCACAAGAGTCACGGCAGGGATGAAGATGTCAAATCCAAACAGAATTGAAAAAGCCAAATGGACTTTCTTTGCCCTGCAACCAGTGTGGAACTCTGTTGGAATCAGGGTCAGGAACGTGATGTGAACTCTCAACACCACTGTCAAGTCAGTCAGTGCCTCGATATAGTCCAGATAAATTGTGTTGTACGAAAAGCATTTCCAGCAAGTGGTTGCAAAACTTCATCAACAGGTATATTTCCTGAACAATGACAAGAAAGAATAAGCGAGTAGACACTCTGACAGCCAGAGAACCAAATATGTTGGTATTAGATGGTTGGAGGCAATCGGCAGGAAGCCTTGGACCTAGGTTTCGTGCTAGTTGGCACTCATCAGCAAGGTGTATCTGCAACCTTGAAGGAACTGATAGAATTCAGTCTGCACCAAATAGGACTAGACCATTACACTAGTTACTGACTAGTGTGCAATCAAAAAAATATGTTCAAGCGAAAATGGAGACGGATCGAACAGTAAACTGAGGAGACCGTTGAGCGACATCATGTCATTATCTGATAGTATCATGGAGGGGATCGTGTGAGGTGGAGATAAAAGTGCTGCTAATGCTCCCCTCGATTATGTTCATATGAACTCAGGGGAATAATGACAATAATATTAATAATCGGTGGGTCATCCATCCTGACACTTGACTGGATGGACCTCACTGGTCACGACTTCTTAGTAGAAGTCCAGGAAACTCCGTCCTGTAGCAAGTCACTAGCGAGCATCAGATTAACCACCGATGACATTGGTTGGTGGTTGCGCTAAATCACGAATTGGTAGAAGTTAGAATTCATGGGCTGGCCGTTGAATCCGGTCCCAGTGGCTGAATGGTATACGCGTTTGCCTTGTAACCGGAAGGTACTGGGTTATAACCCTGGTGGTGGGTGCGTACTACCGATGATTCCCAAACTAGGACGAAACAGCTACTGTCCAGTACTCCCTGGTTTTCAATGGTTCTCTAACTGATATCAATCCGTGGTCAAACTCATAAAAACAAATCTAATCCTTACAAACCAACTATAGAAAAATAATAATCATAATAAAATCACGGAAAAAAAACCCAACATACCTCTTCGTAATTCTTGTCTTTCTAATAAACATTTCCATTCCATTTGAGCAACAGAATTTCGCGAATCCATTGTACAACATTGAAATCTTTCTTCTAATTCATTTCTAATCTGTTCTATGTCATAATCAATCCTGTTTGAATCTTTATTATTATTATTATTTTTATTATTATTACTGCTATTTTTACTATTCAACATGTATTCACTTTTACTGAGATGTTTTCTCAATGCCAGTCGAGAATTCGCTTTTTTACTTTCTTTTATGGTATTGTTATTGTTACCAGCATTACTGATATTTGATGGTATATTATTCTGAGATGATCCTGTTGATGATGGGACTATTGCCATACGTAAATTTGTATTCTCAATGAATGGAGCATTTTGCATAGACGGTGAATCATCCAGTGAAATCACTGAAGTCCGTATATCGCCTAATTCGCTAAGTCGGCTAACACTTTGAGATTTGTACTTGTATAACTTTTTTAGATTCTTTTTCTCTGATTTCTACGTGAAATAATAGAAGAAAAAAAAAAAACAAGAGGGAAAGAAGAAGTTACAGCAAAAGATGGTCACATAATTTGTAAAATTGTTCATTAAGTGGACACTTGAGAGAGGTGTGTATAGAAAAAACGCATTCACAAGGTAATACAAGCACCACCTTAGTTACATGCTCATTAAATATGAAAGAAGGGTTGTTAGAATTTAATGGCGACTTTTCGAGTGAGATTTTATTGCAGAAACTTTCGAGGAGTATACGAAGAACGTTTTACACAACACACCTGTGTTTGTCATTCTCTAGCCGACGAATGATTGGAACGCAAACGAAAGATAAGCTAGATAGTTTTGCCACATCTATGTGCATTTATCAATTCAATTGCACCTGCGGTGACAGTTATTTTGGGCGTACTACTAGACAAGTTAGCCAACGTATCACTACTGAACATCTCCCATAGTGGTTTGGTAAAGGACAGACAAAACAATCCGCAGCTCAATTTTGTCACATTTAGTTGATAGTGGTCATGTAGTGGAGAGCACGAAAGCTTTCAAGGTAATTCATCGTATCCCACTGAATCTTTCCAGTAGACTTCGTATTCGTCTACTGCACGTACACAGCTGAGGAGATAGGCATTCGAACTATTAAGCCTAAACTATGCATTCAAAAGAAGTTCATACAGCGATTATCCCTCACTTTGCATATTAGAACCTAACCAACTGATGACTTCTACACCACCCCTTACTTATACTTTTAACCTCTCTCTTATCATCCCTTAATCTCATTACATCTTCATTAAAACATGTTTTGCTGACTTCCCTTACAATTTAGCACTACGTAATCGGTCCATTTGTTTTTCTTAGCCTTTATCGACTATTTCCATTTGTTCGTTTAATCATGCTGTTTATCATTATTCATGTTATCACAGATCGCTTCACTCTTCATCCTTATTACTGATAGGACCATTATTAACACTATTATTATTATTATGACTAATTGCACAATTTATATGTACAATCTTATTATCCTATAGACAAAACAATATGATTGGTTTATATTTGAATATTTATTTGTAAAGTTATGCTGTATATTAGAGTTAGGCCTGATGAAATCTAATTGAAACCGCAATATTGTTCTCCTAAATGTGTTGTTCTAAATTTAAAACATATTGCACAACAAGGCCGGTAAAAGATAACAGTGAGAAAGAAATGATACCGAATTGAATAAAGAAAGGTGATAAATAGGATAATACCAAAAATTGTTCACAGTGAAAATAATAATAATAATAACAGTCAATATAATAAGGGATGGTCAGTTGCAGCGAAGAGAATTTCCTTTTCAACGAAGTCATCAACTAGGCTGTACATTCATGTATTTGTAGAAAACGTGTGAGAAAGTCCCAGAACTATTTCCACTCGAGGAGCGAATTAATAAAATTACAAAGTGTAATAAACAGGAAGATCGGATAAAAAAAGACATCGAAATCCAGATAGGATCCGGAACATTTGCACTGAGTAATCAATTGACAAAGAATTGAGAAACCTCCGAGGGATTTTGATAGAAAATGGTTTCCCACCCAGATTCATAGACAAGAATCTAAAGCCAAAGAATGCATCTGAACAGGTCCAAGTTGTCCTCCAAAGGATGCTGATACTTAACCTCGAATTTCAAAGTGATACTGAAGCACAACTTCTCTGGAGATAGCTTTCGAAATCTCTCTTTTTATAAAATATTTCCCCGACAATCTACAAGTGGCATTTTCTTGCAAGAAACTATTCAGCATGTACGTGGAAGATAGGCCGTCGCACTGGGCCACTTCGACATGCAGATACCAGTTCACCTGCTGTTGTGGGGCAGTGTACACTGGCCGCGCCATGCGTCCACTAGTAAAACGTGCTTGAGAACACTATCTAGTATGGTTAGCGAAGGGAGAACGCAGGGGTGTATACAGTTCAGTAACAGAATATTTGGTGAATTCAGGACATTCAGCTCCATTTCAAAAGTCGAAGTCATATATACGATCCGATCAAACCCCTAAAACGGAGTGAAATCAAGACATCTGGGCATAGCTGAGGCACGTGCTCGCACATCTAAGTATAAAAATTCTATGATACCATACTTGTCACGTATTTTATGTGATGAAAATATTGTCAGGCAAGAATTGACTAACCTTTTTTCAAATCATGGAAAATTCCCATTGTAACATATAGAAAATCAAAACAAATGATTCAGCGAAGAGACTCTTTTCAACGAATTTATCATCAAGCTGTACAATCGTATATATATGGTTTTTAAGAAGTTATATCCGGTGAGGGAATTGAAACATAGGTGTGAATGCATGAAATAATAATAATATGAAGTGCAATTAAAACTAAAATGTTTGTGATTATAATCGTAGTTAAAGGTCAAGTGGCAAAGCAAATTAATGTCATATGTAGAATAATTCATAGGATGGATAGAACTTGAAAAAGGTGTGCAATTATAAGATTAGTAGACAAATCGAAAAAATAAAAACGTTACGTAATATTGTGTGAAATTTAATAGCATAGAATTTAATGTTGCATAAAGGAATTGATTTAGAATGACAAGTGGAACAAGTGAAATAATACCGGGGACAATTAAAAGTGAGAGTAGTAATAGTAACAATTGACTTAATAAGGAAGAGTATACAAATTGAATAGACAAAAATGAAAAAATGGAGAGTTGGTAGAGCTAAAGTATGATTGGGGATTACCATACTTTAGCATAGAGGGATTAAGACCATGAAAGTTGGAGGGGTTGAACGAACTTCCTTTTTTCATCTAGTAAATAAACAATCTCCTCCATCCATCCTTATATACCTTCAAGTTTTACTTTTATTATTTCTATTATATTTATGGTCTTGTCGCTTCTTTGTTTTTACTTGCATAACTGCAAACACCAACTTATCTCTATGACTGCTGTAATTTTTGTTTCTTCCCTCACCATATCATGTAAAGAGAATATGATATTCAATATTTTTAAACATGCTAGGATTTCTATACCGCATCGACAATACTGTGTGAAACAAGCCCACGGCAATTTTCGCTTGTATTATTATTGTTACCTTAGCTGTTATCATTATTATTATTACCATTTTAAATGCTGCATGTTTTTGACATTATCCCTATTGTAAATGTGGAAAATTTTCTGTGTGATTAATTTTATTTATAATTTGAGGAAATTAGATGCAATATTGTGATTAATGCTGAAAATTCCATTCTGTATTACAAGTACTGTTTTTGGAATAAAGTAAATTATTATTATGTGTGTGTGAAACTTGACCATTTTGGTAGTTAAAACAATTAGTCCCTTTGATAAATTTGTCTTCTTAATGCCTTATTCACATTTTGGTAGTATTTAATTCCATAGTAATTAGTTTATGGGACATAATTTATACAGGGTGAAACATCATTATTTACTGGATGGCAATGTTTCAAACACAAGTATTGATTATTCATAGTCGTATTATCAATTGTAACTCTTGTAACACTTCGAAACTCAAGTGAACTTATGAGTTCACCTTTTTGCTTCGTACTTGTCGTAGGGGTAGAAGAATTTTTCAGATATTTAGGACATGTGTTAACTCACTCCTATTGCACGCGCTTTCATCTGATTGGATAAATAAAGCCTTTGTTATCGATATCTCCCTACACCATGTTCAATATGATTTCAAGACTGTCACCTTGGCCGATCCTACTGTATGTTTGTGTGTAACTGCATGTACTAATATGGCCGTTTTATTTTCTCAACTTCTTAGCTTAGTAGGTAGAGTCATCTAATTTTTTGTGCTCCGCTAGTCTAATTTACCTCGTCCTATCATTTTGACCTTTGTAATTGACCTCACAATCCTGTCAGATTATCAGATAAACTAAATTGTTTTGTTTAATGAGCTGCACAGGTTCTTTTAACCGACATAATTTTTTTCTAAGTGGGTTTGTAGGCTACTGAAGGCCACTTTTATTTCTAATAGTGTGAAATATTCCCATATCCATGAATTAAAAGTCAATCTGAACGAAGAATATTCTTTTCAATAAAATTCTCTTCAGATTCTTACAATTTTTATTTATTTATTTTATTATCGCTTGATTCCACACACTATTTTTGGTACATCTATGCAATTTTCAGCATGTGATATCGGTAGCCTAAATTTAGCAGGCCGACCATTGATATCAGGTGTGCGTCGGGCGAGGATCGAACCTCGAACCGTATGCATAGTCGGATAGCGCATCCTAAGCGCTGTGTAACCGACGCACAATTATAAAATATAATATTTGTTGCCGTTACAAAAATGGCCAGTTGTGCGGCGGATTCATTTTTACACAGAATAACAAATTAGTGGCAAAATAATTAGTATTTGTGTGACAAACTTGCCAGGCTGAATTCACTTGCAAAATATTGTAAAATGGGAGACAATAGTGGTGATTAGTCACACAGTGGATTCGTGGAATGTGGGGTAGGGAAAATTGACAAGTCAGTTCAGGTTTATAAAAGGTGTCAGATGAGTGGCTAGTACAAAGTCGTGTGTATTAAAGGGGAGATAGTAAGACTGCAATGAGAGGTGCATCATGAAATAACCGACGTGTGAAATGAAACAGGTGGAGACATATATTGAGAAAAGAGATCATATCACTAATAATAAGTCCGGATAGTATAAATGGAAAATTCGATAGTATTGAGAGAATGTTTGAATGAAGAGTATAAATTATAACGAATAATAATATTAATTGTAATAATAAGCAAAGCAAAGCAAAACCAAGAGGGATAAGGGTCGGAGGTACTCTTAATGAGAAGAAGAATTACTAATCCAAGTTTGGCCATGGTATGAACAGCCTCTGGACGTGTTCTTTTGGATACGAAATTCCGGTTTAGTCAACCTTATTGCAACAGCTTCACTTATGTTTAGGAGACGCAGACGAACTGTACGTGATAACGACTTCGGAATCTAGTATGTATTTCTGCTTTGTTAATAATTCTACGTAGTGATTTCAGAGGTTTCTTCTCTGTATGGAGGCACTACTGATATTTTTAAAATTCCATATTGTTAGTGTTGTTAACCTTTTGTGTGTTTGTCATACATGTCTTCCATATTATTATTATTATTTCCCTTAATTCCTAGAGGAACATTGGACTTCAGCTGCACGTCTCCATTGCGTTCGGTTCTCTGTCAGCATTTTCACCTGCCTCCACGTCTGCCCACATGCTTTCATCTCCTCTTACCATTACGCTCTCCATGTCATTCTCGCACTGACGACCAACTCGACACCTCCCAATCGGGTTACAGTCGAGCAACGGTCTGGCGTATGATGTCACTCACTTGATGGTTTGTTTCCTCAGAGTATGGCCAATCCACCTCCGTTTTCTTCCTGCATATTTCTTGCACAGTTGGTTACTGCTGGGTTGGTTCGTTCATAGCCAGAGATCCCTCCCTATTCTGATCGTTTCTGGTCAACCATCTGACCTTGAGTAGTATTGAGGGAAGACAACTGTTGATGAAAGTCTGTAGTTTGTTGGAAGTGCCCTTCGTGACGCGGCTCCAAGTGTCTGATCCGTATAGTGGTACTGACTTCACATTGGAAGTGAGAATACGGATCTTATTTTCATTTTCATGCTGCGTAGTGCTGTTGATCTCTACACAGACTTGAGAGTAATGAAAGCTTGCCTTGCTTTCCAGATCCTCACATTGATATCCTCATCAGTTCCGTCCGCCTGCAGTTGACACGATGCTTCTTTCAGACTCCCCTATTCATGCTTATTGTTATCTGTTGTTGTTGCTGTTGCTTTTAGCCAAGAATCTTCATCACCCCTGTTTTCCCTATGTTCACCTGAAGTCCTGTCTTCTGTGGATGCTTCTTCTGCCAACTTGTTGCTTTTCACTTGCATATCTTCCAGTTTGTGGGAAATCAGACATATATCATCATCGGTGAAGTCCATATCCTCCAAGTATTTTGTGCGGGTGCATTTTATACTTGTTTCCTAGTTGACCGCTCTCTGTTACATTATCCAGTCTACCACAATCAGGAGATAGTAGGCAGCCAGCTTGTCTTACTCCCGTCTTCATTTCGAAGGATTCCGTGAGTTTCCCGTTGTGGATTACTTGGCATGCAGCATTGTCGTACAACTGTTGGATGAGATGTATAATTGTCGGTGGCACCCCGTAGTAGCGAAGTAGTTGCTAAATCACTTCTCGATCGAAGTTGTTGAAGGCCTTTTCAAAGTCAATGAAGTTGAGATGGAGAGCTGACTGCCATTCCAAGCTCTGTTCAATGATGATACGTAGTGTTGCGATTTGATCGATGCATGACTTGTTTCTCCTGAATCCAGCCTGTTCCGGTAGAAGTTTTTCATTATTATTATTATTAGTTTTATCTTCACACTTTCGATTATACCTCTTTTACATTTCTTTCGTCCTAACGTAGAATTTCTTTGGTTCTGTTTAGAGCTTTTGCCCCATTAATTTAACAATCCACTAACTCTACTTTTATTGACATATGATGCGATGAAATGAAATCTAAATATCGATTTGAATGTTGTATGAGTTTTCTGTAAACACTAACTAGTGTTTAACTTCCCATCCTCGTTCCTTTGTATGCTACAATCTAACATTCGAAGCTCGCCTTCACATGACTTTCTAATTCATAAATGAATTGAATTATCTCTACCTTTGAGTTGATGTGTTCCAAAAACCTGTTTAAATTTTGCTACTACTAATAATAATGATAATGCTTTATTCGAAAACAGTACTTATGATACAGTGTGGAATTCTCAGCATTGCATTTACAGAGTATACGTAACCAGAATTGATAATAGCAGCTTTTTAATGTTAACAGTGAGAATATAGTCAAAAATGTACAGAAATTGTAAAATAATGATAATAAATAATAATAATATGAATAGCTAATATTATAAGTTAATTGAAATAGTGTCATTATAAAACACAGATAGGAGAAGATAAAGGATATGCTCAAAAATCGTCTCTCTAAATCAGTCAGTAAGACGTTCTTTGCAGCAAAATTACATATGACGTTCACTAGCCGCAAGTTGTTCTCTACCTCTGTAAAAGATAAGCTTCCCCATCTGGCCGCCTCCATGTGCATCTATCAGTACACCTGCTCTTGTGGAGCAAGGTACATTGGCCGTAGTCAGAGAACGCTTTCCACACGGATACGAGAACATGTTCCAGCATGGTTTTACAAGGGAGAAAGGAAGTGTGTGCGAAGCTCTATTCTGGAACACCTGATCGACTTCTGTCACTCTGTCAACCCTGACCATGATTTTAAGATCATATATAGAATCCATGCTAACTTCCGCGTTTTCTTCGTTACAGACTTCTAAAGACAGCTGAGGCCTTGGCAATTCATGACTTTAAGCCAGACCTTTGTGTACAAAAGAAGTATGTACAATCCCTACTTCTGCCTTGGCCTTAGAGTGATAGACATTTATTTATTTTGTTTATTTAGTTATTCTATGTACTTTTCCCCTATTATTATTATTACTCTCACTCTGAATCTTTTCCACTTGACCCACTTGTCATTCTAAACCCAAAATTATTAATTTTTATTTTTACAATATTGAATTCTATCTTGTCAAATTTCACACCATATTATGTAACATTTTATATTCGCCTACTAATCCTATAATTATGCACCCCTTTCCAAAATCTATACACCTTATGTATTGTTCTATACATGACATTAATTATTTTGCCACTTGACATTTAACTATGATTATAATCACAGATACTTTATTTTAATTGCATTTCATACTATTATTATTTCATGTATTCACACCTTTGACCTAATTCCCTCACCGGATGTAATTTCTTAAAAACCATATATATACGATTGTACAGCTTGATAATAAATTCGTTGAAAAGAGTCTCTTCGCTGAATATTGTGTTCTTGATGCTACAATGGGAATTATTAAATTATTGAAGATAAAGGAGCCTATCATTTCGCTAATGATATAGTAATTTGTAAGTTTCGTGTTTAACACTACCTCTGTCACATAGAACGCCTTTGAGTTTTTGTACTTGCAGGTACATCCGGATGACGAGTCCCAAACAGGACGAGATGCGTATCCTGGATTCCACTGCTAGTCACTATCCACCAACTAACCTCAAATTACCAAAAAGCCTCTGCATATCGAATACTCCAAACAGGGCCTTTGTAATTCGCTTAAAAAATTGTAACTCTGCGTACAAAAGAAACAAGTCCAACCACTATTGCCACTTTTGCCTGGTGTGAAATCCTAAATTAAGAAATTCTGCTTTAGATTTCTTAATTTATCCGATATTCAATTAGTTTAGTGTTATATTGATGCATATATTATCACTTACAGTTGCTTGTGAACGGTAATCTATAGATCTTATTGATGTAATTTTATTTTTCAAAAACATTACTATTATCAATAACAATAATTATTTCATTAACATGGATATATTATATAACTGTAGAACCTTACAATAAAGGTCTTTTGTATTTCACAACGAATGGAAAATAAAAATATGTCCTTTTCATTGGCGTTTCGCCACTTAATGCTCCTAATAGCTTTATCAAAGTGTTATTAAACCAGAATTTACAAAATCTCAGCTGATATATAACAACTTAATCATCTTTCATCAGCATGCGGTCACTTTTGCGTTGTCATCGGATGAGAAAGAAAAAGAAGAAGAAATATCAAACATTAATTAAACTCTCAAGCAAAAGAACTTCATCAACGAAATCAACACTGACATTAAGTATGATCAGAGATGTCAGACTATCATAGTTTTCTTCAAAACATCAGACACGTTCTAAAAAGCAACCGTGTCTAAATAAAAGACTGAATTCCTAAAGATTTTCCATCTAATTGTGTCTACGAAATAAAATGCTTGGAATGTGATACGATATCCATTGGACAAGCACTGCCAGAGAGAAATCAAAATCAGAAGAAATCAACACCGTAGAGCATCCGTCCAACCACCGAGAAATTAATGCAGTTGAACTAGAAAAGCTTTAAAAAATCCTTAACCATAGGTTGTCTACACTTTATAGAATCAGGCCACAAAACTGATTTTGACAATACTGAAATATGAATAAGGCATTAAGAAGACAAATTTCGCGAGATGATATCATTTCGTAGTTTCTTTACAACCGCTTTACAACTAACATGGTTAACAATAATAAAATAAAGTTCATGACAATTACTCAGTTAAATAAAAACAAAAGTACATACTAATGACCTATCATATTTAGATAGGTCAATACTGAAATAATCCAGAAGAAGCATTTCAGAAGTCACAAAGAACCTCTAACATCAGAAGCATTTCATATCAAATGGAATCCAAATTGTCTGAATAGGAATGATGGACTAAAACAGAATTTGACATGGTTACAACAACAACCCCTTCCCCATGAAGTGACAAAATCAACACGAATGGCATAAATGATTTCATTATGTAAACACACGCTGCTTTTATAATTTTACACACTTATCAAATCGAACAATCTAATCCTGGTTTTGTTATTTTTACCAGTTGGCCAATTTGACAACGGTAAAATAACCCCATGCTGAGCAACGATGATTAATTTGTTATACATAAGCTGAGATTTTGTAAATTCTGGTTTAATATTACTTTGATGAAGCTGTTAGCATTAAATAGAGAAACGTCAGTAAAAACAAGAGTATCGTTTTTTGTTGTTCGTACATTGAGAAATACAAAAAAGCTTTATTATAATGAATATCATATACCCAATGCCCAAAACTTTTTCAAATTGTTAAAAGTGAACGTGGTTTGGACATATATAACTGTAGAACTTGATGAAGAAGTTATCTAGAAGAATGTTCTTTCTTCACAACTCAGTCTTTTGAAATTACAGAAGTCACAAAGAATATCTCATGTTAAAAGTACTCCACATAAAATGGAAATTCAATAATCTGAATAGGAATGATAGGTTTGGGGCAGAATTTGATCAAAACCCAACATCCTATTTGTGCGAATTAACCTAGTCCACACGTAAATATATTCTGTTTAAACAAAATAATAATAATAATTTCATGTATTTATCAAATCCAACAATCTGATGCATAGTTTATTATCTTTACCAAGTCATTTATTTGACAAATTAAGAAGGATTACCTCTCACTTAGGAACTATGATCAAGTTACTTAATGTATACCAACTGAGATTGTGAAAATTCTGGTTTAATATTACAACTTTGATAAAGCTGTGAAATATTAGTATAAAACCATACCATTTCTATAAAAAGTTTTCATTATTTCTCAGTGAATGAGAAAAAACAAAACGGTAATGTTGCGTTTGTACTGACATTTCATAATTTAAATTGTTGCTGAAAGCCTTTATCAAGGTAGTCATAGTAAACCAGAATCTACAGAATCTCAGCTTATAGTTTGGTGGATGGTGACTGACAGTGGAATCAAGGACGGGCAGTTTGGGACTCGTCATCTGGATGTACCTGTATTCCTTAATGAGTGACGGTTTTCCCATTGAAACTCGAACCTAGACAGTACCCATCGTCTCAAATGCCAAAGAGTTATCCGCTATACCACTTGGGCCATTATAGTCACCTCTTGTACAACGGGCGATGAATATTTAATCATAGTTCTTCAGTACGAGGTAATTTTTACATTGTCGAGTGAGTGAGTTGATAAGGATAACAAACCATGGGCAGACTATTGGATTTGAAAAGTAAAAGTAAATTATAAAAATAGCATGTGCTTACATAATACAATTGCTTATTATATTTGTGTTGATTATGTCGTTTCATTGGGGTCTGGGGTGGAAGGTATGATTGTTTCTGAGGCTGTTCTAAATGATTTTATTAGCGAAGAAAATTTTCTTTTCGACGAAGTCATCAACTAGGCTGTACATTCGTGTATATATAATAAATGGGTGGGAAAGTTCTAGATAAATTTCCGGTCAAGGGTCAAATTAATAAAATTACAATTTTCATATCCGAACTTCCTGTCTATTTTGTCATTTTATTATTTCTACATATTTAATCCCCAACTGCATAAACAATTATTCGTCACATTAGTTATGATTCCACTAGATTTTTTATCCAAACATCCTGTCTATTGTTGTTGTTATTTCTACATTTCTAACCCCTAATTGCACAATATGTCAATCTTCTCAGTAATTATGATGCTAGTTTGTTTGAGTTTTATCCACCCTCCCTATTTATTATGCCATTTTAATTCCTAATTGTAATTTTATTAATTTGACCCTTGACCGGGAATTTATCTGGAACTTTCCCACCCATTTTTTAATATATACACGAATGTACAGCCTAGTTGACGGTGACTTCGTCGAAAAGAAAATTTTCTCCGCTGCAACCGTCTTTTTAATAATTCCCTATGATCCAATGTGTATATTCCGTGATTTCATTAGCATCAAAATTAATTTTGGTGGCCTGATCCTATAATGCATAAACAACCAATGGCTGATAACTTTTCAAGCTTTTCTAGTTCCATTAGATTTCTAGGCAGTGGAACAGAGGCTCTATAGTATTCATTTCTTCTAATTTTGATTTCTCACTAGTTTTGTCTGCGTCATAAAATTACCTCATACTGCAGAACTGAGACCAAGTTACCGTATATATTAGCTGAAGTTTTATAAATTCTGTTTCAATATTACTGCCCTTCATCAACCTCATTAAATAAGTGACTATGTGATAATGCAGTGTGTCAAGTGATGCACAACGGAAGCCCCAGAGAAGCGTTTGAAGTGAAGACAGTAGTAAAACAAGGGTACTTACCCCCCGCCCCTAATGGTACTCCTAATTATAGTGGGCCAGGTTATGCAACAAACCTTACCTGGGGAACGAGAAGAGAGAAATACACGAGACTGATAAGAAGACTCTAGAGGACCTAGACTTTACGGACGACTTATATCGTTTGTCACATAAACTCGACGACTTACTGGCGAAAAGCAGCAAACTGACAGAATCAGCAGTCAGAGTAGACGGAACTTCAAGTGAACACAGAAAAGACGGAGGTGATGAAGACAACCAACCAGCCAACAATAACAACAAGCACTTATCACTATCATTGGGAGAAATTTGAATGAGGTCACTTCTTTCAGTGATCTTAGCAAAGTTGTTTCAACTATGGGCAGAACGGATGAAGATGTCGAAACCAGAAGTCGAAAGGCAAAGTACTGTCATCACTCTGAAATCTGTTTGGAAATCTTCTGCACTCAACATATAAAACGAAAATTGAATTTTCAAAGCCAATGTTAAGTCGGTCTGTTCTTCTATAAGGGTCAGAAACTTGCCTAGTGCTTCAGGTAAACCACTTGCAGTAGGCTACAGACTTTGATCCCTGTTTTCTTAATCATGCTCAGATGGCTAGAGAGAATTAGTAACAAGGAACTCGGGGAAAGAAACGTTCAGGAACCTATTGCTTGAGGGATATTCCGAAGGAAATGTAGATCAATTGGACACACATTGAGGAGACAGGTGAGTGACGTGGTAAGGTAGATAATCGCTCGAGTGGAAGACGAATGGTAAACGACCAAGGGTGATGTAGAGCAAATCATATGATGAGATGAAAGCTTATGGTCAGTTTTGAGACCACCTAAAGAGGACCGCAAAGAACAGGGAAAAATAGAGATGTCCTGTTAAAGCCCTTTGCTCCACTTGGTACCAAAGGGCATAATAATAATTACTACTCTAATGTAGCCGTTTGGGCTGTCAAATGGCTGCATTCTTAATTTCTCAGGAAGAAAGCAGTGCATTGTTTTTGAGGGAAAGTCGTCCACTTTATCGCTTACTGAGGCTGGCATCCCTCAATGCGATATTCTTTCACGTTTTCTGTTTTCTTCCTTCTCGCATGTCTCGCCTCACTCTGATGAAATGAACTTCGTTAAGTATGCGGACGATCTAACTATTTCAATGTCAGTTAACTCCCAGCTAAACTAAGCTAAGATGAACAACTTTTTATCAGGAGTCAGCAAATGCTCTTTGTCTAATAGCCTTAGACTAAATTCTTCCCAATGTCAGACTGTTAATCTCAGTTTCCGATGTAAAGGGAAGTTAAATGAAGCTGTTAATTCCTATGATCATTGTAAAATTGATGATATTGATATAGAAATCAAGTCTGACGTTAAGTATCTTGGACTAATTCTTTCTTCTGATCTATCCTGGTCTTCCCACGCCTTAGAGATTTCTAAAAGAATATTTCGTCTGACTTTTTACACTAAGAAGTTAAGGCACTTGGGCATAACTCAATTTCTCCTCTCACAGTTTGTCAACTCTTGCATCTTACCTATTCTTCTTTACTGTTCACCTTTATTCCTTCTTGGATTGCTTACAAAAGACTATGTCATACTTCGTAGGGATCTGAAGAGTGTTAGTAGGGCGAGTGGTAACCCATTGGGCCATATCGTTGGCATCGTCACTGATAGGCACTTGATTTCATGCAACAAATTTGCTAAGGGGATTTATCAGACTGTGAGCATCCACTATACCCACAGATTTCACCCTGCTTTAACTCAGGTAAAACAGGAAGTCATTTCAGAAGACTTTATGCGCGCACGTCTAAGTATAGAAATAATTCCACAGTACCGTATTTGGCACGTATTTTATGTGATGAAAATAGTGTTAGGCACGAACTAACTAACCTTCTTTGCACCAGTAAATAAACCATTTTCTCCATCCTTATACCACCAAGCTTTACTGTTATTATTCTTCTTAGATTTATTATCCTCTCACTTTTTTGTTCGTTTATTTTCTCATAAGTGTAAACATCATTTAAGTTGTGTAATAACTGTTATTTTTTGTTTTTTCCTTCACCATGCTATATCAACAGAACATTAGATTCAATAATCTATAACATGTTAAAATTTCCAAACTGTGTCGAACAAACCCACTGTTATTATTGTTATAATTATTATTTCCATTTTGTACTTTACACATTTTTGACTCTAATCCTACGGTGAATGTGGACAAATTCCTGTGGTTAATTTTACTTATTTTTTGAGTAAATTAGATAGAATACTGTGACAAATGCTGAGAATTCCATTCTGTACTATTAATACTGTTTTGGAAGAAAGTAGATTATGATTATTGGTAGCTTATATTGGTGGCATCTGCTTTCTCATTCACTGGGAAATATAATTTCTTTCTGTAGTGACTATCATGATCCACCTGATGTTTCGATTTTGTCAAATCAATAAATCTAAACTTGGTTTGAGCATGCGTTAAGGGTCTAAATATTTGTAATACGAGTAGTCGTAACTGAGGGAATTTTAATATATACACATTTGGTCCCCTTGATAAATTTTGGTAAAGCAAAAAAGACCAAACTGGTAGTATGTAATGACGTCACCACTCTATTTCACAGGTTCTCATCATCTGGGGACTACCTGATGGAATTTCAGTGGTTATGAAAAGAATGAAAATAACATACTTCAATGTTTGAGTAGTAGTAAAAAAAATGCTGTGAAAAATTAATGCGGCCCAAATGTGAGCACTAAAATTGACTTTATTTTAAGGTACGATCAATTTATGCGCCTTCAAAGTAGAAAAGGATAAATGGGAGAGAAGACGATGACAGGAAATAGGAAAATCTAGTCAATAGTGTTCAAATAGTGTTGATAAATTCACATACATTTGTCGTAGCAAGTACATTGGAAGGATAGAAAGGACTTCTATCTGGTTTTCTGAGCATATTCCAGCAAACCTATACCTAAAAGGAAGCATATACTCAAAAAGTGCAACCACCAAACATCCTTGAAATTTCCAAATCCTTCAAAATATTAAACATACAAAGGATAGCAAATTTACTATGATTAGCTGAAAGAGTTGTAATCAAACATTTCAAGCCAAACTTGAGAATATAGAAAAACAGTGTGATCAACCTCTCACTCTCTTGGTAAATGATTAGTCATCCATTTTAGTGATTTCAACTCACTGGGCAACTACAGCCTTCTTGAGTTGCTAAGTGAACTTATAAGCAAACACTGTTTATCAAACTTTCCTTTTTTCTAAATGCTGCCCCCTTTTCTACTTTGAAAGAATATAAATTGATGGTAATATAAACCAAAACTTGTAGTGCTTACATTTCAGCTGCATTAACTTTCATAGCATTTTCTCTACTACCATTCAAGCAATTAAGTATGTTACTGTTATTTTTTATAATCACTGTAATTCCAGGTAGTTTACAGCCGATGGGAACCTGTGAAATAGAGCGGTGACGTCATTTAATATTGCTAGTTTGGTCTTTCTTTCTTTGTCAAAATCGAATATTGTCTGTCTCTTCGTGTCCTTGTTGGTCGTCACATACCTTGTTGATTTCTCAGCAAGTCGTTCGTTTGATTTATTACTCAAAGGAGTTGACAATTTCTGGCATTACTTGACCTCGTGTCTTGTATTTTATTAATTCGTGTATTCTACCCATTCTTCTCTACTGTTCCTCCTAATTTCTCTTTGGACTTCTCAGAAGAGATTATATTATATTACGCAGGACATTGAAGACTGTAAGCAGGATCAGTAGAATGCCTTTAACCCAACTAACTGCTTTTGTTGTTGACAGGCACTTTAATTCGCGTAAGTAATCCGCTGAACTCATCTTATCTGACATTGAGCATCCTCTTTATTATTCTCAACTTCCTCGTTGTATCCCTTCGGGTGGAATCAGACGAAATTTCATAAGGATTTTAGCTCGTATGGCTACTACATATAAGAATTCAACCATACCAAATTTAACGCGAGATTTTAGCAGAGAACTTATAAACTATTTAAGTCAGTAAATAAACACAAAATTATAACAGAATAATTACTAAAATAATGAAAAAGATTCGTAGCTCAGATGGATGATCTTAACGGTTTATTTGGGAATCTTTCGTCGTCCTTCTAGACAACATCTTCAGAGTAGGTTTTAATATGGAAAGACTGACACTGAAGATGTTGTCTAGAAGGAAGACGAAAGATTCTCAATTAAACCATTAACCATCTTAAAGGACACAATTGATTCTGAAAGTATTGATATAAGAATAAAACTTGGGCACTGTGGTAGAGTGTAATTCCATTATGGGTAAATTTTATTTTGATAAAGTCTCACAGTGTTATACAGTAATATTTACTGATGACGTTTCGAGCACAATTTGAAGTTGAACTTGATATGATTATGAGCAATAAATTGTGCTCGAAACGTCATCAGTAAATATTACTGTATAACACTGTGAGACTCTATCAAAATAAAATTTACCCATTATGGAATTCTGAAAGCAGTAATTATTATTCAGTAGATTTTTCTTCTATGAACTTTCAGTTTTTGTGGATTTTTCAATTTTACGATTTTATTTATTTATTTGTCAAAGGAGAAAAATTGTCACAATATGTACAACACTCACAATTCCATTTTGTATAAAATATCATTGTTTGGAATAAGATGATTATTATCATTATTAAGTTAAAGCTACAAAGTTCGTAATATCATGCATCTTCCATTTCATCAAACTACACTTTAGTCTAAAATAAATTGATTAAACTGAATTAATTGAATATTAACTTAATAAATTTCTACCCCTCTTGTAAATGTTTTAGGTTTTTTAAGAGTTGTTTTAAAGAGTACACATTCGACAAGCCTGATATGTCATTTTGGAGCTTTTCTATTTCTACCGGAAATATGAACATTCTCACAGTCCGTAATTTAGTCACATTAGCCAGAGGAGTTCCAAACATTTTTACCTTAAATAATCTTAAAATTTATTCTATTTGAATGTATTGTTCTTCAAGGAATATTTCTAAATAACTGAGCCTTTTTCATCCCTGTTTGGTTATCAGTAATTACAAGTTAGATAGTTTACTAATTAACTAGTTATTTGTGCATATTATTATCTTACGATAATGTCCATTTCAAATGAAAATAAATGATTGTACAGCATGACATATAAAATATATTAACTCAGAACATATGGAACATGTTATGTAATGGCGTGTTACAATACCTGACTTTTTGTGATTAATCTGGCAGTCAAATGGTTCACCAGAACTAATACTTCCATTACTTTATTCTAGAGGAAACTATATATACAAATCAGTGAAAAACTATCCTCTAGACATTAATCTTAAGAGTATTTTAGGCAATTTTTAGCCACCATAATTTGTATAAAGATCCCTGACTTGCTCATATTGATAAAAAATTGCATATCACAGCAAAGTTTAATGATTAAAAAAATTTCCCTGTGCATCTGAGAATACTATGAAAACCCATATCGACATCTCCTCATGCATAACACATAATTTGTAAAGGGGACACAAAAAAACTAGATTAACTGAGAAAAAAGCCTTGAAAAATAAATGACCTCGAAATTTTCTTAAAAAGAATTCAGCATTTAAGGTATTGGTAAACGAAAGATAATTAACACGTGGGACTCACCAGTTCATTTTCCAGCTTCCTCCTTAGATTTTTCTTACGTTCTTCAACTTTGACATGAAGATCTTTTAGCTGCTTTTTATGGGATTTAAGCAGTAATTTATAATTATTAGAGTATTCTTCATTCAGGTTCTAGAATCAGTATAAAAACCAAAGAGAACTGTTACTTTTTCCTCATTTAAGTAGGTTTCTATCACAAGTTGTCTCTTTTCTTTACATGACTTTTGAAAATTTCGTAAATCACGAGCTATTTCTTTTTCACAAAACATGGTGCATTAGTAGTCCAAATGTTTGTCTTCGTGCAAACAGTAGCTGTTTACAGTTAAGTCAGAAATCAAGTATGAAGAAAGAATTGTAATGTTTTTTGATTTATATTCAACATTTTCTGCGGGAAATATAGTCATAAATTTGTTTTATCGAATCACATGTTTAAGCGACAAGGTCGTAGTTATTTTGACTTGAACTTGCTCAAGGTCGGTTGGTCTGATTGCTCTTTAGGTCTATTGGTTGTTTGTTATTATTGAATTTTTTAGGATTTGTTTAGTTGGAGCATTGAAACAGTTATGTGTTAGTTTATTTACCTGCGATAAATCCTAGACACCTTTTTCAGTTAAGGTTACTTTATGAAGTAACATTTACAGCAAAAACTTTGCCATCTTTGTACTAATCACTCTGAATAGTATTATTACCGTTATGCGTTTATTTGTCAGCATTTTTCGCAATCCTTAATCTTCGTTCATGTGTTTTTGTTTGCTAAATCACTCATTCCCAGTTTTGTTTTATGTCCTGTATTCAAGTAGTTACATTCCGATGTAGGGATTTTCGCACTATGTAATAGTTCAACTAGTCTTATGTTAGCTTAACATATATAGCCGACACAAAGTTTACCAAGCCAAGATACCTATATGTTGCTTCGGTTTGGTTAGTATTTAGGATACTAGTGAACAAAAGGCTTTCGTGCGTGGCATTAGTACCTGCTGGGAATTCCATCATGTGTAGCGAGAAACTACCGTCCCTTCAGACAGCTAGCGGGGATGCAAGATCGTTCAGTAAGGCAATGACATACAAGCAGTTTCAGAATGTGGTTACTAATTGGGAAGCATCCATCACAGCGGCGAAAAAGTATCTAACACCGTAGGTTGGGTTAATGGCAAACACTAATCACAGTTGATAAGTCATCAAACCCTATTAATAACTGTTAAAATCGTGAGATTCTTTATGCAAAGTTATAATTTGGAGGAGCCAGACACCGGTAAGCATCGTGTGAGTATTAGGGCTAATATGCTTTGGCCATTATAAGTGAAACCTCTTCATAAACCCTGGATAGGTAGGTGCACCTAAGTTTTGAGTTGGAAAACAATTACGGACATCAGACCAAAACGTGGCATCAATCCATGAAGTCTCCGGCTGTTGGTTTGAGTCACATAGTGAGGTGTAGACAATCTGGCTGTGGTCCTAGAAGTGCCAGGAACCAGTAGCTAAAGGCTGTTTGTAATATGCCTCGAAGTCGTTTTCCATAATTCAGGTGCATTCACTCCTTGATGCATTAAATCTCCATTATTCTGTTTGTAGTCTTGTTCCTAGTCCCACATATTTTCGTTAGTTTACGTCATAGTTCCGTTGTCTACTTTTTGTGGACTGTTGCAAAGTATGGCGACTTGAATTGCTGCATTTCCTCGCATAGTTCTACTTTAAAGTGTCAGTCAGTTATAAAGGTTATTGGTAAAATGTGAATGCTTTGGGTATTTGAATCGTAGTCTTCCCTTTTGGATAGACCGAATTTCTGGGTGTTTTCGTGATACAAATCACTCCTTGTCTTATTGAGTTGTAAGAACTTTTATTGTTTCTTTGTATACACTTTTCCAAAAGTCTTACTACATATTACATATCTACTCACATATTTACATAACTCAGAAACACCAGGAATACTCACTGTTCTTCTGAGTAGGAGTTTATGACGGTTTGGATGTCGTGAAATTGACTCAGCGCGTTATTTTCAACTGAAAGTACCACCAGTGTTAACTACTGTTGAAGGTTCAGTCTCATAAATGTCACTTGTTTCAGTAGATAGTGAATTTTTGTTCATACCGTTATATAGTAAAGCCTGTAGAGTTGCAGGCCCCAAAAACTATGTATCCCAGCTTATGCTACGTTGGTTCTTAGCTGAAAGTAGTTTCCTGTACAGACAAAACTCTATAAACTTCAACTTCAGACTGGCTAACATCCACCTTATACCAAACTGACTGGTTTCAACATAGAACCTTGCACAGATGTGCAGCAGTTCGAGTTGTCACTCTCATCCCCCCCTTGTAACACACAAAGAAGAAGAGAGTAAAGGGAGGTTCAAAAGACAAATAAACAGAAGTGTGAGGGAAGAACAGTATAGTTTTGTTCGATATGACAAATCGCGAAGAGTGAATGCACCTGCGCCATTGAGAACGACTTTCAACCATATCACCAATTGTCTCCAACCATTTGTTTTTTACCATCCCGAGGACCCCAACCAAGAAGTTTACATCCCCCTACGTTGCTCAAACTAACTGTTGTGGATTTCATTGACTGATGAAGCCATGTTTTGGTTTGACTACCACTGGCTCTTCTCCAACCTGATCGGTCCTATGTCAGGCATGCATATATTCTCACAAACATATGCAGCATACAACAAAGTTTTGAGTGTTGGCCTTAATAGGCAAGTTACTTTCCGCTGATATTTGAATCCTCCCTTCTGTCCTAACGTATTACATCACCAAGTCTTGTTTGATAATCCTAGCATTTCTGTTGTTTTTTAAAACGTTAAGGGATAGTGTGTGTATCTTATATGAATAAAGACTTGGCTGCTAGTACACACCCCCCACCACTTTTCAAATTGTTTTTGACTTTGTTCTCGGGACATATCTTTCAGACTATAAGCCATATTTGTGTGTAAGGAGCTTATGATACTATCCAATTGCTCAGGCTGAGGTAGGGGGAATATGCTTCGAACCTGAGACCTTTTTGGCCGAAAGTTGAGCCCTTAAGCGAATGAGCCACATCTCCACGTCTTGTGGCTGTTAATCCCAGGGTTATGGGTTCGAGCCACATGCCGGCTGTCTTCGTGTTCTTCCCACTGTCTAAATGTGTGATTTTCATATGCTAGTGCAAGTAAAACTCGAATTAACCATTTCCCAAATCCTACTTACTTTAGTTAGAGTGGTCGAGTTGAATCGTGAAACTTCACACCTTTAATTGTTACTTGTAACTTTTCTTGTATTTTTTGGGGACATTTAGGAAAAAATCAATTTTAAATGTAATGATAATTGTCTACCTTTATTATTACTCTCTTGAGTTCCGAGTGGAACAGAGGGTTTCGTCAAAACACTTCCATTTCACTTCGTCTTCAACAGTCTCTTTTACCTGGTGCCACGATTATTGCCCATAAGCTTCTCCATATCGCCCTCCGACCCATGCCAAACATGTCGTTTCCCATTCGAGAGCAGACTAGCGCATGATGTCAATCAATGATCTCCTAAGAGTATGCTCAATCTTTTTCCTTTGGCATATTTTTTGGGCGACAGGTTCTCGGTTGGTTCATTGCATGGTTCCTTCTTGCTTATCCTTTCTGGTTACCTGATCACTATTAAGCCAATGAAGGTGTAGCTATTGATAGTCTACAATTTGTTCAAATCTCTTTATACCCACCCAGAAAGGGTAACAGTTAGACGGTATAGTCAGATCACGGATATGACTAGCTTTCAAATGCTTGAATGTTCACGGGATTTTTGAGTTGGGCATCATTTCATCAAAGAGATGGATAACAGTAAAAGTGATGCGAAGTTTTCAAACTTTTATTTATGATAAAAGTCTTTCTTTGTTATCCAACTCCTCGTTATAAACATTTTCTGAAGGGCGATATACCAAGTGAGATAATTACGAAGAAATTAAGAAAATCAGTTCAAAGAACTTTTAATGCTGGCGAACTACACATATTATTCTCTACACGACTGATGGTGCTACCTCGAGTGAAAGATGAAGTACCTAGACTAGCCACTTCAAATTGTATCTACCAATTCAACTGCGCTTGTGGAGCGAGTTATATTGGCCGTCGCTCTAGGAACTTGATTTTTCGTGCTCGCTCGAGAACATCTCCCACTATAGCTAAGTAAAGGTGTAGTGAAAACCATTAACAGTTCGATATTGGACCATCTGGTGCAAACCGGCTACAAAGCCAGCCAGCATTGAAGAATCCTTGTCTATCATCTACCGGGTGCCTAATAAATTACCAAAATCATCGAAGCACCGCATGCTCCAAACAGCAGAGGCTATTGCAATTCACCTCAAACAACCAGTGCTCTGTGTTCAAAAGAAGCAAGTCCAGCCACTACTACTGCCCTGGCCGGCCTTCAGTAGAGACTATAAATTCATGAATTTGTAATATTATCTTTCCTAATTTTTCTGACATTCAGTTTATTGTTATGTTGATGCTATTGAGCTGTAATCTATCAATATTATTGATTCGATGTTATTTAAACAACATTAATGTTGTTCATAACACTAATTCATTCATTCACTATTATGTATTTATATATAACTGTAGAGCCTGATGATGAAGTTATCGAAAAGAGTACTCTTTGTTCAGTATCCATTCTTTTGAAAATTTTCTGAATAGTCAACAAGCTGGTTTCATAACTAAAGGGTCTTTAGATGAATCCTTGGTGGCTACTTTAAGGGATTCTCTAACTGTTAATGTAATCTCCACTGAAATTATTCCTAATCCTTACAAAACACATAATCTAATTTTTCTTTTCCCCTGTTTTCTTTTACATAAACATAAGATAATCTTAGTTCTATTGATTTCTTTTAGAGTAGTTATGACTTCAATTGAAGTTACTTCCCATCCAGATTCATTAAAATGGGAAAATTTATCCATAGAAACGTATACTGAAACCCAATATACTGCTCATTCACTCAGCAACAATTTATCACCTAGTTTACGACAAACTCAATTAAATTTTTCACCTAGTGAAGTAAAAATATCCAAAAGAATTAAAGATGGTGGCCTGTTAACTTCTCTGATATTAGAACATGCAGACAACTTAACATCTCTTAATGATATTATCGCTAAAACACCTATTAAACAAGAACCAGTCAATTTTGAATTGAATTCAACAAATCTACAGACTACCACTTTATCTAGTCCTCGTACCCTGAAACAAACTACCCTAACTGGTGCTGTAAGTCCATTGACAGAAGATGCCTTTAAGAAGCCGAGCAGAAAGAAAAAGGCTGGTACTGGAGCTACAAAAAAGTGAGTCTCTGGTGTTTCATCTTTTTTGTAATTTTCATCCTTTTTTCTGAAGTGTCATTATTTTATAAATTCAGATAGTCTGGTGGATTTATGGGGGGGGGTCTTTAGTACGAATCTGTTTCTGTCTACCTCATTATCCTGTGGCTTGTAGCCTTCTGCCTGAGCGGCTGAGTTTTCTGAAGTAATAGCAACCAACGGTGTCCGACAGGCACGCTCACTTTTTGTTCAAATTCACTATAGATGTACTAATGGATATTAGCTTGTAGCGGTAAATAATTTCCCAAAATTATTGACCACAGCACTCATCGTTGAACATTGGATGCTGACCCTCACTGTTTAAGTCGACTTGTTTAGCTGAAGGCTTCCGGTCAAGCAGTCACGCCATTCGGTACTCCGTCGTGTCACGTTCGTGCACGATCCCTAGCCAGCACTCTGATTTGGTCCCGAAATATGTCTCGTAATTTGGACGATCAAATATCGTGTTTTGCTTTGCTTTTGGTATACGCGGAACGAATACTATAGAAGTTGTTGGTATTAGATCTTGCGTTAGTATACTTCGTACTATCCGTGAAAGTCAATACCGTCAGCCTCTTAAAGCCTAATGAACTTTAATGACTTAGGCAGTGATTAGAAACCGAGAGACAGTCTTGTCGATGATAATTTGCTTTTGGGTGAAGATGTGGAGTCTTCTGAATACCTCGAGAAGAAGAAGTCTTGCGGTGTTTGGCATGCATTTCACCCCTATGAAATGTAAGATGATACTTGCACGAATTGACTCATAGTTTAAAGATAGGAATTGAAGTGGTTAAGTGCGGTAACCACAGGCAACAAGAACACCATAAGCATATCTCATAGAGTGTATTGTAACAAGCCCTAAAATTCCTTCGAAATTGATTGGCTTTTGAGAGATCTCTTCGAATTTTCCAGTTTTCTTATCCAACCGATAGCTGCTATCTTGACTTGGTTGGTGGTCGGGCTTGCTACACTGGTTGGAACTAATGTTCCTGCAGGTCGTACCATACCAGGAAGATTGTTAGGATAGCGACTAGACTAAAAGCAGTTACCGGTATAGTGTAAGATTTCCTTTTTTACACTATAGTGGGGGTCTGTCTGTAGGCGAAGTCGTACTACTGGGGAACGAGGATGTAACAGAAGTAAGGTGTTTCCCTCAGATGACCAGCATGCCAGCCACCTATGGTGTCTCTCCACACTCTAAAGAGTGGGGGTTAAAAAGGTCGACAGGTTGTACAGAACACTATCTACAAGTACACTAAGGCCAGCTCGGGAGACACAAACACGAGAAAACCAGGCAGGTTTTAGGCCAGGTAGAGGGTGCATTGATCATATCTTCACCCTTCGACAGATTCTAGAACATAGGCATTCCTACCGGCGTCCGACAATCATTATATTTCTTGACCTAAAGGCAGCATTCGATTCTGTCGACCGGGAGGTTCTCTGGCGATGCTTGGCTGTAAAGGGAATGCCGAGAAAATACATTGCACTGATTAAGGCACTCTACTCGTACTCATGCAGCCAGGTGAGGGCTTATGGCGAGTTGTCATCTGAAGTGGTGACGACTAGTGGCGTCCGTCAAGGATGCCCATTATCCCCATTCCTATTCAACTTCATCATAGATGTACTAATGGACTTAACCCTAACACACTTCAGCGACTCAGGGATTGACTTGCTACCAGGGAATAATCTCGTCGACTTAGAATATGCGGAGGATATAGCCCTTCTAGGCGAGGACTCTGACAAAATGCAGAGTCTACTGAACACCTTGAGCTGCAATCTAAGAATGTTTGGCATGCGATTCGCCCCTGCAAAATGTAAGATGATGCTGCAGGATTGGACTTCACCGACCCCTAGATTAGAAATAGGAAGTGAAGTGGTAGAGCACGTTGACCGCTTCAATTACTTGGGAAGTACCATCAGCCCCAACGGGTTGATCGCCGACGAAATCTCAGCACGAATACAGAGGGCTAGGTTCGCATACGCCAGTTTACGCCGTCTCTGGCGTAGACGCGATATCCGACTATCGACCAAAGGGCGTGTGTACTGCTCAACAGTCCGCTCCGTCCTCCTTTATGGCTGTGAGACCTGGCCATTGAGAGCAGAAGACATGAAAAGATTAGCTGTCTTCGATCATAGGTGTCTGCGTTCCATCTCCCGCGTGAAGTGGTATAATAAGGTGAGCAATATTGAGGTTAGGCGTCGAGTGCTAGGTAAGGAGGGGAAATCAATCGATGAGACTGTGAAATTACATCGACTGAGATGGTTAGGACATGTGTTACGTATGCCTAGTCATCGCCTTCCTCGACAATGGGCAATGTTAGCTGATATAGGGCCAGGCTGGAAAAGAGCTAGCGGTGGTCAAACCAAAACATGACACCAGTCAATGAAATCCACAACAGTTAGTCTAAGCCACGTAGGAAGATGTAGACTTCCTGGTTGGGGTCCTCGGGAGGGTAAAAACCAATGGTTGGAAACAATTGGTGACATGGCTCAAAATCGTTATCAATGGCTAGCGCAGATGCATCCACTTCTTGTGACTTATGATCTCCAATGAAACTGTTTTGTTCTTCGCTTTTAATATTCCTTTGTCTCACACCTCTGTTTACTGTCTCTAATATGCATTTCTCCTACTTTCTTCTCTTCCTTTGTGTGCTACATGGAGTGTGGCGACTTGAACTGCCACACATCAGTGCAAAGTTCTATGTCGAAAACAGACAGAGACAGACAGAGACACTAAGGCCATATTTTTCATTTTGTTGTTAGAACTCAGTTAGATTGAACTGGTCTTTCGTATGACAGGCTGCGAGCCAGACATCTTTTGTGAGAACTGATGATACAACTCAGTTGCTTAGGTGGAGTAGGATTCGAACCCCCCCAAGACCCCCATAACGTGAAAACTGAGTACTTAAGTCAACAAGTGACATCTTTATATCGCTTAATTTACTAGTGTTTGGATCATTGCGTCGGTAGCCCATTGTATGAATGTTCGCTAACCACACTCACTCGGTCCGGGGTTGAATTCCCGGTCATCAAACCAGTAACGAACCTGGTAAAGAGGGCATGTTGGGTGTGAGCCTAGGGACCCGCAAAAGCAATAACACTACTTCAAAAGTGAAGCTTGAAGCCGTTTTTTCCACTCGAAACGTAAAGGGTTGAGTGTTGTTGGTTTGTTAGCCACACCCTTTTATCATGTTATGCTAATAACAATAATAGATTCATGGTTAATCTAACGCGTTACCCCAATGGTGCACAGAAGATCGGGTGAGACGACTGATACGCGTCGGTAATATTGACTGGTGGTCGCACTATATCGTGAATTGGCAGAAGTTAGGATTCATGGGCCATTGGATTGGGTCCGAGTGATTGAACTGTCTACTAGCTCACCTTGTAACCAGAAAGCCCTGGGTTCGGACCGTGTTGGTGGGTGTGTACTGATGAAAAGTCCCAAACTAGGATGAAACAGCTGTCTAGCAGTACTCCCTGATGGTTTTCTAATGATTCTCTAACCAATTTCAGCTCATAATGAAATCCTGTAACCAAAACTTCCTTTTTTTCACTTTTTTATTCCTCAATAATATCAACACACAGATCACAGGTGAAGCGTTCACATAGTGTTGATTCAAGTCAACCTAATGCCAGAGGCATCAATTCACGTCAAACACGTAATTATAAATCATCAAATGTTAGTCCAAAGAAGAATATTCGCCTAGCTGATAAGTCAGTTGGTGTTGTTGTTCCTTCCTCTTTCCCACCTGCTCTTACTGATATTCAACCGGAGAAATTAGTCAATAGCAAGAATAAGCTACAATATCAAACACAATTAACATCATATGGGATTAGAAGAACAGCTAGACAGTATGCTAAAGAGATTGAGGTAAACACGTTTGATCTTTTTATTTTTTTTTCAACTGTTCCCATTTTTGTTTTGTATCAATCGTATTTTTTAAATATATTTATGCGTTAAAGTTTCTGTAGCAACTTGGCTAAGTTTTGGAGGTGGAGTTGCTAGCACCACGCCCCAACCCTCCCTCTTTATCCGGGCTTGCGACCGGCTGGAAAACTAGCGAGCTAGTAATCTAGGCGAGACCTGGATTTCGCGGATGATTTGTGTTTGATGTCACACAAAATCGAACACTTACAAGCGAAAACTGACAAACTGGTCGAAGAAGCAGCAAAGACAGGACTCCAGGTGAAAATAGACAAGACGGAGGTTATGAAAATAACCAACCAACAACAACAACAGCAGCAGCAGCAACATCCAGCGCCAATCACCATCAACGGGAGGGATTTGAAAGAGGTTACTTCTTTCACTTATCTAGGAAGCATTGTCTCAACTACAGGAGGAACGGACGAGGATGTCAAATCGAGAATCGGGAAGGCGAGAAACACATTCATCAACCTGAAATCAATCTGGAAATCTTCGTCACTCAGCATCAACAACAAAATTCGGATTTTCAATACAAACGTCAAGTCAGTTCTTCTATACGGATCAGAAACTTGGCCAGTGTGTCACAAAGAATATTTCCAACAGCCTGTTGCAGACCTTTATCAACAACTGTCTTCGTGGCTCTATACTGAAGATCAGATGGCTGGAAAGAATCACCAACAAGAAACTATGGGAACAAACAAAACAAGAACCAATCGCTCAACAAATATGCAGGAGAGAGTGGAGATGGATTGGACACTCGCTGAGGAGGCCGTTGGGTGACATCGCGCGTCAGGCCAGTGGTCGAGTGGAACCCGAAAGGGAAGCGGCGAGTGGGACGTCCAAGGGTGACATGGAGGAGATCGTGTGAAGAGGAGCTGAAACAGTATGGATTAACATGGATGCAGGTGGAAAGTACAGCAGAAGACAGAAGCAAGTGGAGACGTGCAGTTGAAGCCCTATGTTCCACTAGGAACCCAAGGGAACAATAATAATAACAATAATAATAAATAAATCGAATGCCTATTCAGTGTAATCTGTTACCTTATCAAAATTACATGTATTCACGTTCATAGTTTTCAAGCGAAGGCGCGCTGATTAAGAGCAGACTCCTCTGAACGAACATCTTGAGTGCAGAAATCTTCGAATGTTTGATATGTGATTCGCTCGTGTTAAATGTAAGATGATGATACTTCAGGAATAGTCTACACCGACCTCTAGTTTAAGGATAATAAGTCAACTGGTTGGATGTGTTGGCCACTTGACGTATTTAGAAAGTTGTGTCAGCCTTAATGGATTCTGATTGCGCTGACGATATTCGGCTATCGATCAAAGCAAGTGTGTACTTAACAGCAATTCTCACTATCCTGCTTTATGGCTGTAAGGCATGACCATTAAGAGTAGAAAATATGAAGATGCCGCCTATCTCTGACCACACAAGTTCCAGTTCTATCTCGCGTGTTAGGCGGTATACTGTGGTGAGTAGTAGTACTACTGAGGTTAGGTGTAGAGTGTTAGGTTACTCAGTCGGACATTTTCTTTATGACTCAATAAGGTATATACACATTTGGTTTATAAAAAATTTTGGATTTCTTGTAATAATTCACATATGTACATCTTATTCTCATTTTGTTTTACAGCGTGAACGTGAAAACAATTTCCTCCTTGCATTAAAAAATAATATTGAAGCTGGTATGAAGGTAAGTCAGTGTCTTTTTTTTTTTTGCGCAGCTTTTTTCATTTTATTTTATGTCTCGGTATATGTATGATCTAGTAGTACTTACGCAGAACTCCATGGATATCAAAATTAGGATCTTCTAGTCACGAAGCTAGATCGCTGAACATTCAGCCACCGAAATGAAAATCTGATGGTTCATGAATTCTTACCTCTGATGATTCGCAATAGTTATAGCTCCATCTACGAGCTCTCCTCGTAACATAATGCACTTGTGTTGGAGTTCCTTCCGGACCTCCGCTTCGATTAGTGGGTAGGTACTGATGGTTCGCAGTGGATATTAAAGCGAAATAAGTCTTATTACAATTAGAATTCTTTTCCAGATATAATTTATACGTCTCAGTTAGGAACTATGTTAACCCTGAATAAATTTTGTGTATATATCCATACTACTAATAAGTAGGTTGAATGCAATAACGAAAAATATGTATACCTCATTTGTTTTTGTTTGTGTCGTTAACTGATTGATAGGACCGGAATTTCCAACCTTTCTAGTCACTTCATGTTTATCCTCAGATATCGTTGAAAGCGTTCGTACTAGGCGCCGACATGTCATCAGAGGCCGAACATCTCTGTACAATCATGCAACGGTAAAAGCAAAATTCAATTAGAAACATAATAATTGATCCCCGTTGCTAGAAGTTGCAACGATAGGTGAATTCCCCAAGGTTAAGCTTTGTTATTGTTTTTCTCATGACCCCGATTAGGGACGTAACATTGACGTGAATTGCTGTCTAGAATATTTGACTTGCAGCCAACTCTCACCACAAAGTTAATGTTCTATAGTTTGGTTTGTAAGGGTTAGTTATGTTTTTACGAGTTGATCACGGATTGATATCAGTTAGAGAACCATTGAAAACCAGGGAGTACTGGAAAGCCAGCTGTTTCATCCTAGTTTTGGAATCATCGGCAGAACGCCCCCACCAACAGATTCGAACCCAGGACCTTCCGGTTACAAGGCAAGCTCATATACCATTCAGCCACTGGGACCCGATTCAGTGGCCAATGCATGAATTCTAACTTCTACCAATTCGTGATTTTAGCGTGACCCCAACCAATGTCGTTGGTGGGACATCCATCCTCACACGTGACATCTGGTTGAACCTCACTGGTCACGACTTCTCACTAGAACTCCAGGAAACTCCACCCTATAGCAAGTCACCAGCGAGCATCAGATTAATTTTCTATAGTTTAGTTTGTAAGGGTTCGCGCTTAAATCACGAATCGGTAGAAGTTAGAATTCATGAGCCATTTAATCGGCTCCCAGTGGCTCAATGGTATATGAGCTTGCCTTGTAACCGGAAGGTCCTGGGTTCGAATCTGGTGGTGGGGGCGTACTGCCGATGATTCCAAAACTAGGATGAAACAGCTGGCTGTCCAGTACTCCCTGGTTTTCAATGGTTCTCTAACTGATATCAATCCGTGATCAACTCGTAAAAACAAAGTTAATGCTCTGACGGTTAAGACGAAGAATACTATCACTCAAGTTGTACGATGATAATGGTACACCCACATGACGAGTCTCAAATATAGGTCGAAATGCGCTGCCACAGCTAGTCTAGTCAAAGATTTTGCTTTCTTTTTCTTTACATTACTATTGATTACTTTTGTATAACTTGAATTCCTTCTGTGTACACCATACATAAATTGACTAGATCATTCATACAGAAGATAAAGGTCGGGGAATAATTGCTACAAGACCATTTAGTGAAGGTGAATTTGTTGTTGAATATGCTGGCGACTTAATTCCTGAGAAGTTGGCAAAACAACGTGAAGCTGAATATAAACGTGATCCAAATATCGGATCGTATATGTTCTTTTTTGTACATGCGTAAGTTTAGGTTTGTTTTACCAATGTTTTATTTGTTATGTGAGTAGTTTTATTGACGCATATATGTGTATTCTTATTATTATTGTTCCTTTCGGTTCCAAGTGGAACAGAGGGCTTCAACAGCACATCTCAATTTTGCCCTATTCTCTGCCGTCCTCTTAAATGGACCCCACGTTTGTCCATGGTGTCTCATCTTCTCTACACACAATCTCTTCCATGTCGCCCTCGAACCCACGCCTAACTCATCGTTTCCAATTCGGGTTCCACTCGAGTGATGGCCTGGCATGCGATTTTACTCGACTGTCTCCTCATTGTGTGTGTGTTCGATCCATCTAGATTTTCTTCGGTGTAATTGGTTGGTTCGTTCCCAGAGTTTCTTGTTGCTAATTCTTTCTGTAGTACGGAGCCTGCGAAGGCAGAGGCTGACAAAAATCCTCTGTGGACTGTCGGAAATGCTTTTCGTGACGCGTGCGCCAAGTTTCTGGCCCATATAGAGAAGAACTGACTGACTCAACATTTTTGTTGGAAATGTGAATCTTGTTCCTTATGCTGGCTCAGTGCAGAACATTTCCAGACTGATTCCAGATTGATAAAGGGCTTTGCCTTGCTTTTCCAATTCTGGCTGGCTTTGACGTCTTTATCCGTTCCACCTGTAGTTGAAACGATGCTTGCTGCCTAGATAAGTGAAGGAGGTAACCTCTGTTAAATCTCTCCCGTTGATGGTGATTGGTGCTGGTTACTGTTGTTGTTGTTGCTGTTGATTGATTATCTTCATCAACTCCGTCTCCTCTATGTTCACCTGGAGTCCTGCTTCTTCAGCTAGTTTGTTGGTTTTCACCTGTACGTCTTCGAGTTTGTAGTTCAGATCTTCTTGATCCATATATGTGAGTACTTTTTATTGTTAGCCATCGGGAATGATGACCATATGTGAACTAAGTTATTCTGTCATCGAAAAAAGTTGTTTGATTAGAAACACACAGTGATACAGTATTGCTTATTGACTGGTGATGTTTTGAGCATAATTTATTACTCTTCATAATTATATTAAGGCACTCACATCACTTACTAACTTCATTATCCCTTATCATTTGGTTGGCGTTGCATCATTCCTATTATAAGTGTTTTTGGATGTTGATTCGATGAAGAAGGATTCACTGATCAACCCCGCTCTCTCTCTCCCTCCACCTACCTATATTACTATTTGGAACTGTATCTCTGTCGCTGCCTATTGTGTGATTGTGTGCCAATACATGCATTGCTACTGCTGAGTTTTCTCTCGTAAGTCAATTATTCTACACGCAGATAAATCCCTGTGTCCTGATGATCTCACTACTCCTGTGCGTCGGTGGCACAGGACTGTCGCCGACCATGCACATGGTCCAGGGTTCGATCCCCTGCCGGCGCACACCCGATATCTATGGTCGGCCTGAAATTTGGGCTACCGATATCCATGCTGAAAATTCCATACTTGTACTGAAAATAAGGTGTGGAATCAAGCTGTAATCAAAATAAAAAATAAAAAATAATAAAAAAAATCCACTTGTCTAATCTATGTAAGTAACATCACAGTCATTGTAAAGTATTTTGTAGATTAGGTTATTTAGTTAGAGTCTGTAGAGTTCTCTAACCTCAACAGAGAAAAAAAAATCAACAATTGCGATACTTGCATTAACATGCAGTAGGATGAAACAGATCTACCTACAGTTCTAAAAGGTAATATAGATAGATAGAAGCAGAGGTTGATAACTGAATCCTTGTTCATCGTTTCTACACCTAACGCATGTAATAGGAATGAAAGATCATCAATACCAGAGATATGAAAAATATTACTACCAATCAAATCAAGGGATAAGAAATAGTAAAATTATATAAAAGAGGTTGGTAAAATTATATGATTACCTTGATATGATTTTATGGAGCAGCAATAAATTATGCTCGAAACGTCATCAGGAAATAGGTAACACTGTGTTACTGTGTGATTTTGATCAAATAAATTTGTTTGTATATTTTAACTATATTCTTATTATTACCATTATTCGTTCTTTGAGTTGCACATCTTTATGATAGTCAGTTCTCAGACATCACCTTCTGATGGACTACAGGACTGGACTACATTGACTCACTCCTAGCTTAAAGATAAGGAGTGAAGTGGTAGAATGTGTTGACCAATTCACTTATATGGGGAGTTGCATCAGCTCCAATGCGTTGATCGCTGACGAGACCTCAGCACAGAAACAGAAGACTCATGTGGCATTTGCCGACTTGCGCCATCTCTGACATAGATGTGATATCCGGCTATTGATCAAAAGACGTGTATACTGCTCAGCAGTTCGATCCGTCCTCCTTTATCCCTGTGGATGAGACATGGCCATTGAAAGTGGAAGACATCAAAAGGCTAGCTAGCTGTCTTTGATCATAGGTGTCTGCGTTCTATCTCCCATGCTAAGTGGTGCAATAAGGTGAGCAATATTGAGGTTAGGCTTCGGTCAAGTGCTAGGTAAGAAGGGAAAATCAGTCGACAGGGATGTGAAGTTACATCTATTGAGATGGTTAGGACACGTGTTACGCATGCCTAACCATTGCTTTCCTCGACGAGCAATGTTAACTGACATAGAAGTGGGCTGGCGATCAAACCAAAACATGACTTCATCAGTCAATGAAATCAATAACAGTCAGTTTAAGACAGTCAAGTAGGTGCGAATGTTTTTCAGGTAATGTTCAAATAGATAAGGGGAGAGAGAGTATGAGAGATCAAAATTAAGATAAATTGCATTACGCTTCAATTACATCACTTAGATAAACAATTAGTCATTAGAGAATATAACAAGAATTGCAAACAGAGTAATATCAATAGTAATAGTTATAATAACAATAATAATAATAGTGTTGAAGTGAGTTAAGATAATGCTACTGATAAAGGATAGTTTTAAATGAATCAAGAAAAATAATAATAATGATAATAATAAAAATAAGAGGTAGAATTATAAGTAAAGCGTATTACCATGGTAGATTCAGAGTGACGACTATCTCCTTTTGTACACAGAGACCTGGTTTATAAAATGGTTGAAAACAGCTGAGTACAAAGTGCCAAAATCCTTAATAACAAAACATCTTGTGGACTACGGACATGATATCGACGCTGTCAAGTCATTCACTATTGTCAGCAGACAAAGAAACAAGAAAATGCTTGCAATTGCAGAGGCTTGTGCAATTCGAGTTTATAAACCAGGTCTCTGTGTACAAAAGGAGATGGTCGTGACTCTGAATCTACCATGGTAATACGTTTTACTTATAATTCTACCTCTTATTTTTATTATTATCATTATTATTATTTTTCTTGATTCATTTAAAACTATCCTTTATCAGTAGGATTATCTTAACTCACTTCAACACTATTATTATTATTGTTATTATAACTATTACTATTGATATTACTCTGTTTGCAATTCTTGTTATATTCTCTAATGACTAATTGTTTATCTAAGTGATGTAATTGAAGCGTAATGCAATTTATCTTAATTTTGATCTCTCATACTCTCTCTCCCCTTATCTATTTGAACATTACCTGAAAAACATTCTCACTTGTCTTTCTGCATGACTAATTCAATGTAGATTGTTTACTTATCAGTCTTATATCTCCCAATGTAATTTCAAAAGTATATATATATATATCCGTGTATGTAGAGTATTCAGCTGACGAGTTCTACCGAAATTTGATGAATTCATTAAATCCTGCTTTACTAAACTTTATTGCTTGTTTTAAATTCGTATCGGGAAATAAATGTTTTCAATTTGGTAGATAGATAGATAGATGCTTAACGTTGTATTAGGTATCAAAAATAGTTTATGTTGGTAATTAACGCCGTGTTACTCTCATCATTTGATATGGTTCCCTTCTCTGAACTCAGCGGTTCATTGACCCTGGAGACAACATTTTCAGAGTGTTGACTACAATGTGAAATGTGAATTTATTTGAATTCTTCATGGATGATGATATAGTCATTATCTTCTGACAATGTTTGTCGTGATTGGTTGTTGTTAATTTGCATCACTATCAGTTGTTTTAACTGACACTTTGAATTTGAATCTTTATATTGATTGATAATTGTGATCTATAATAATGATGATTTGTCTGTTGATCTCTGATTTGTCTGAGTACCAAGTTTCTAGAAATTCTCTGACAACTTTTGTTGTTACCAGTGTTGCAAATTTCTACGTTTTCCCACTCAAATTGGTTCTTAAAATTTTCTATAGTTTGGTTTGTAAGGGTTAGTTATGTTTTTACGAGTTGATCACGGATTGATATCAGTTAGAGAACCATTGAAAACCAGGGAGTACTGGACAGCTCGCTAGTGACTTGCTACAGGATGGAGTTTCCTGGAGTTCCAGTGAGAAGTCGTGACCAGTGAGGTTCAACCAGATGTCACGTGTGAGGATGGATGTCCCACCAACGACATTGGTTGGGGTCGCGCTAAATCACGAATTGGTAGAAGTTAGAATTCATGCATTGGCCATTGAATCAGGTCCCAGTGGCTGAATAGTATACGAGTTTGCCTTGTAACCGGAAGGTCCTGGGTTCGAATCCTGGTGGGTGCGTACTGCCGATGATTCCCAAACTAGGATGAAACAGCTGGCTGTCCAGTACTCCCTGGTTTTCAATGGTCCTTAAAATTGCTTAAATGCATTGATTGATAGGAATGTGATTACAGTTCCATGTTAACTTGTTTATTAGAGACATCACGTAATTAAACAGTATTATATTTACTGGATAACGTTTCAAACACAATTTTTATATTTATGGATAGGTGGAAAAATTTTTAGCAACTGAAGCGTTCAGCCCCACGCCGAAAGTATGATGGAGAGGTAATGTAGATGACACATTCACTATATTTAAAACACAGGACATAAAATAGATTTTTCGAACACATCAATCCAAAGGTAGAGGCAATTGAATTCACTTATGAATTAGAAAGTCAGGAATCGAAAGTTCCAATGTTAGATTGTAGCATAGAAAGGAAAGAAGATGGGAGGCTGAACACTAGTGTTTTTATAGAAAACCCACTCATTCAAACCGATATTTCCATTTCGCATCATCCCACTCTATGTTAGTAAGAAATAGGATTAGTGAAGTGTTTGAGTTAATGGGGCACAAAATCTAAGTAATATCAAGGAAAATCTAAGACAAGAAGTGAGGCATGCAAGAGAAGCTTTGAAACGTAATCAAGAAGTAGGTAGGAAAATGTAAAAATAAAATTAATAAAAATGGTAATAATAATAATACGACATGCTTGTTAAACATGCGCAGAATGACTACAAAACCTACAATAAGGAACCTTAAGCGACCAGTAATACTTCTATACACAGAGAGAACCACTGAAACCTGATGTAGAATTTTTCAGAAATCAAGAGAATGAAAGTGACATTCAATCACCGACAAATTATATCGGATAAAGGATCCTGTGGAGCGAATTAAACAAAATTACTGAGTTTATTTAATACCCTGCCTGCAATGATTGTCAGTTCAAGTACATAGATTAAAGTAGTGGAACGAGGTCAGTCAGACTAGCAAAGCACAAAAATCTAGCAAAATCTAGATTAGTTGACACTAATGAGATAAGAAATCTGGGGAAAAGTTCGGTTGTAGCATTACATGCAATTACACACAACACTGCCATGAAATAGGATGGGATAAGACGACAGGTCTAAAATGTAATATTAACAGGGTGGAGGGAGAGACTGATAACGAATCAACTGAAGAGAGCAATACTGAGGTTAGGCGTCGAGTGCTAGGTAGGGAGGGGAAATCAATCGACGAGGCTGGTTAGGACATGTGTTACGTATGCTTAGTCATCGCCTTCCTCGACGGGCAATGTTAGCTGACATAGGGTCAGGCTGGAAAAGAGCTAGCGGCGGTCAAACCAAAACATGGCTTCATCAGTCAATGAAATCTACAACAGTTAGTTTAAGCCATCCGCGTAGGAAGGTGTGGACTTCCTGACTGTGGGGTCCTTGGGACGGTAAAAACCAATGATGGTTAGAGACAATTGGTGATATGGCTCAAAATCGTTCTCCATGGCTGGCGCAGATGCATTCACTCCTTGTGACTTATGATATCCAATAAAACTATATTGTTCTTCGTTATTACTATTCCTTTTGTCTCATATCCCTGTCTACTGTCTCTATTTTGTATTCCTTCTACTTTCTTCTCTTGCTTTGTGTGCTAAGTGAAGTGTGGCGACTCGAACTACTGCACATCGGTGCAAAGTTCTATGTTGAAAACAGACAGGCAGACATCTTGAAAATTCTACTACCTTTACGACCAATAGGAAAGAATAAAGAAAACTAATGAAATGAAAGTTTCGAAGTTGCGTAGTTACAATTCATACTATGATTATGAACAATGGGGAATTGATATGAACTGTGATCAAGATTTGACCGAATAGTCACAAAATAATTGGGCGCCGAGTGAGGAGTAGACATTTGTAAAAAATTATATTTGTAAAATCTCAGCGAAATTGAAATGAGCAATTCCAACGTTTCGTTCGGCAATCTGGTCCGAACTTCTTCAGGGAAATTAATCGAAATTAACATAACAGAGGTTTATATATATAGAAAGGACATCTCTTGTTTTTAAAAACTTTGTCCAATCATATGAGTCATGAAACAGGCATCAACATGTATAATAAACAAAGTTGCATGAACTGTGATCAAGATTTGACCTCAGACTTTCAAAATTAGTCTACTTTTGTTAAACAATTTAGATAGCGTGCGGAAGCCCTACATATATGGGTGAATCCCAACAGTTTGAACAGACGTGAAGGTGTGATGTTAACTGATGCATGGCAAATCCTGGCTAATAAATAAAAATGGATATGTATCACTAATTAATAATACTTGGTCAAAATTCCCGATTGTCTATATATTTTCTTATGGAGACGTTAACAAATGTTTTACAACTGTTTACCCACACACACATACACACTCTCTTTAAAGTGTTTAACAAAAGTAGGCTAATTTTGAAAGTCTGAGGTCAAAACTTGATCACAGTTCATGCAACTTTGTTTATTATACATGTTGATGCCTGTTTCATGACTCATATTACTGGACAAAGTTTTTAAAAACAAGAGATGTTCCTATTATATATAAACCTCTGTTATGTTAATTTCGATTAATTTCCCTGAAGAAGTTCGGACCAGATTGCCGAACGAAACGTTGGAATTGTTCATTTCAATTTCGCTGAGATTTTACAAATATAATTTTTTACAAATAGGGGAATTGTGTTCGAAACTTCTTCATCCAGTAAATAATAATACTGTTTCACTGTGTGTAATATATCTAATAAACCAAAAATAATATGGAATTACATGCTACCACAGTGCCCAAGTTTTCCACACACATATATTAATGTTTTGACAGCTAATTTATGTTCTTAGATTCGTAGTCGACGAGGATGTTCACTTTAGTTAAATGTAGTAGTGCTTATTACAATTTGATTCGAATCAGTGTAACCATCGAAATATTATACTCAGAAACCACAAGTAAATTCATCCCTCCATATATACTAAATTTTCCTGAAATAATGGCTAGAATACTAAGTCATTCGGAATAGATATTACACACACACACAGAAACCAACATAATCACTTCATTCAATATAATGTTGCCTAAAAGACCCAACAACAACAACAAAAGAAGGCAAGATCAATACCATCTGCAGAGTGAACTGCATGAACTGTGATCAAAATGGACATGACTATAGATCATAGTGTTTTCAGATCATCCTATATATATATATATATATATATATATATATCTGATTGTTTGCTTCAATGTACCCTAAAAAAAGCAGTTACCTTGTCAAACTTCCCCCGCATATGCATGTTATTTCTGTAACTTCAATTAATCCGTTATTCTCTTACACAATAATAAAAAACAACAAAGAGCCAATCTTCCTGGAAATCGTTGAACAAGTCCAGAATAGAAGGGATCATTTGATTTGATTATGCCGCCTATAATTCTGATTGGTTCTAAAGTCATATATATATATGCCGAGGCACCTGCTATAGTTTAACTTCGTTGACGTTTGAATTATGTCATTGTTTCCCTGACAATTTCACCCTTAAGACTGCAAGAATAATAAATTAAGCAGAGTGGTCTAGTGCTCTAAGGTTCCAGACTGTCTAGGTGTTCTGGTTCATTATGTATGCAGCGTTGATTCACATCTTCTTCCTTAATTTGTTACGCCTAGTTTGTTTTATGAATTTCATTCCAGTTATCTAATTCATGCATCTGTTTTACTCTCTCTTTCTCTTTCTACTTTTAGTGGTCAACGTTATTGTGTTGACGCTACTAAAGAAACACCACGACTTGGTCGCCTAATAAATCATAGTCGGTTAAAACCAAATTGTGTTGTAAAAGTCATCCCTGTAGACGGGATTCCCCGGTTGGCACTGTTTGCACGAAAACCAATTTCTCCTGGTAAGTTGTGTTAAAAGTTATTTTGATTTGTAATGGATGTAGTCGTAAATAATTTTTCTGTTAGTATTCTAGTAGGATTCATTGATCTGAATGTGGTTTAATTACGGATGTTTGTTGTCTTTCTAGACATCATCGTCAGCGCGCTGACTTCAGTAAGAAGTGAGATTTTAGAATTCTCCACGAGTGTGACATTACGTCTTTTGCTAATGTCCATAAGCGTTGATTGGTTGTTTGTGGAAATTTCCTTACCCACTTGTCAAATTTGTTTTTTTATGGCGAATGATTGTGGATTTGTTGGATATGAGAGAGACTGCAAAGAGTGAATGGATTCGCTGTACTGAGAACGATTTTGAGCCATGTTAATACAATGGTATCTATCGAATTATTGACTCTTAGCATTTTCATGACCTTAAGTCTGGCAATCTACATCTCCCTACCTGGCTGAAATCAAAAGTCGTCCTAGTTTGGGACTCTTCAGCAGTACGCACTCACCGGGGTTCGAAACCAGGACCTTCTGGTTACAAGGTGAACTCGTATACCATTAAGCCACTGAAACTTGATCCAACGGCCCATGAATTCTAACCTCTGCCAATTCACGATATAGCGCAACCGCTAGCCAATGTCTTCGGCGAGTATTTGTCCCGGTGGGTGCGTACTGATGAAGAATCCCCAACTAGGACGGCACAGCTGTCCAGTACTCCCAGGTCTTCGAATGATTCTCTAACCAATGTCAGCTCATGATGAAATCCTGTAACCAATCAACCAAATCCCTACAAACCAATACTTGATGTACTATTATTATTATTCCCATGGGTTCCTAGGAGAACATAGGGTTTCGACAGTGCATCGTCGTTTCACTCTGTTCTCTCCGTTCTTTATTTTATCTGGCTCCACGATTACCCGCAAAAGCTTTTATCTCATCCGCATATAATTTTCACCATTTCACCCTTGGACACACACACACACACGCCTAATTCGTCGTCTCCCACTCGAGGGTCTTGCGCGTGTAAGGTCACTGAGTCGTCTTCTCAGCGTGTGTCCAAACCATTTTCATTTCTGTTGGCGTTGACTGTATTGACTGGTCGGCTTCAGTGTCGGAGTTTTTGTCATTTATTTCCTCTACAGTATTGGAACTGTGAATGTCGAAGGTATTGATAACAGTAGCCTGTCGTAAATTCCAAGTCTCTGATGGGGACCACACAGAGAAGTAGTGACTAACTTGTCATTATTCTTGAAAATTCAGATCTTATTGGTTATGCTATGCTAAGTGCTGCTGCTGCTGCCGTAGGTCTCCGTGCTGACCACTAACAAGATTTAGCATCACTCTCAAAGTTAAATTAGCCCTGTAGTTATATCAAAATTGAATTGAAAATAAAATTTCATCATTTATTCATTCATTCAAAAAATGGAGGAAAAGTGCCCGGAAATAAGATAAGATAATATTTGACTTGTAACTTGATTGTCAGGTCTATGCAATGAAATCTATTCTAAAGTTAACAATTCGATGGCTTACAATAAAAAAGTGTCCGGAAACATTGCATAAAAGGGAAACAAATTTATTTTTGATACAATAGAGATAATTTGTAGCTCAGATGGTTGAGTTTGATGTGATTGTGTTTTCTGAGCTGGCTGAAATTAAAATTATCTACGTTTTCTCAATGTCTTCTTCGATGAGTTACTGCCTCATCTTCAACCTGCTGTACCCTATCGGTCACGGCTTCCCACTAAAACCCCAGGTCACTGCCTGAATAGGGCCAGTCGCTAGTGAGCATCAGATTAATTTTCAAGTATTGGTTTTGTAGGGATTTTGTTTGATTGGTTGGAGGATTTCATCATGAGCTGACATCGGTTAGAGAACCACTGGAAAACCTGGGATTACTGGACAGCTGCTTCGTCCTAGTTTGGGACTCTTCATCAGTCAGCTCATGATGAAATCCTCCAACCAATCAAACAAAATCCCTACAAAACCAATACTTGAAAATTAATCTGATGCTCACTAGCGACTGGCCCTATTCGGGTAGTTACCTGGGGTTCTAGTGGGAAGCCGTGACCAGTAGGGTACAGCAGGTTGAAGATGAGGCAGTAACTCATCGAAGAAGACATTGCGAAATGGTCGCGCTATGTCGTGAATTGGCGGAAGTTAGAATTCATGGACTGGTCATTGGGTTGGGTCTCAGTGGGTTAATGTTCTACGAGCTCGCTCGCCTTGTAAACAGAAGGTCCTGGGTTCGAACCCCGGTGGTTGCGCACTGCAGAAGGGTCGCAAACTAGGACGAAACAGCTGTCCAGTACTTCCAGGCTTTCCAGTGGTTCTTTAACTGATTTCAGCTCATGATGAAATCCTCCATCTAATCAAACAAAATCCTCACAAAACTAATCTACGTTTTCTCAGTGGTGCATTTGAAACAGCGAAAAAAATGTCAAAGAATTCCTAGAAGTTTTGGTGTTCAGACGAATCTACGATCAATACACATTACTACTATTATTATATTATTATTGTTCTTTTGGGTTCCGAGTGGAACATACGACTTCAACAGCACATCTCCACTTTGTCCTATTCTTTACCGTCCTCCTTAGCTGGTCCTACGATTGCCCAGAGTCTCTCATCTCCTCCTCCCCACACGATCTCCTCCATGTCACCTTCAGACTTCTCACCAGCCGTTTCCTATTCGAGTTCCACTCGAAAGATGACCTTGGCGCGATATCATTCGATGGTTTTCTCAGTGTGTGTGTCCGACTCATCTCCATTTACTTCGACATATTTGTTGAGCAATCGGCTCTTGGTTAGTTTGTTACCAGCCAGTGTTTCTTGTTACTAATTCTTTCTGGTCGGCCGGATGGCCATTCAGCCAGAGAAGGTACTAAGCTCAGATCCTCTAGTGGAATCCAAATGAGAAAGGAGGAGTTTGGCGTGTGTTCAAGGGTGGTGATATGGAGGAGATTGTGTAAGTTGGGGGATCGTGCAGAGAATAGGTTGAAATGGAGATGTGCTATTGTGAAGTCCATCTATATCCCACTAGGAACCCAATAGGAATAATAACAATAATAAAAGCGATCAACTTGGAAGTTATTTTGATCAGTTATTATATTCTCCGCCCCCCCCCCCTAATAAATAACTATCAGCATTTAACTATGCATAGTTCAGTGTTTTTCTGACAAAGTTAATTGCGTCATCCGTATAAAACGTTTGCAAATACAGACTTACGCACGCGAGCACATACACACACACACAAACACTCACATATGGAAGAATATATGGGTTTATGCTGATTTAACATTAAGCATTCATATAGATATACATATATCATGTCAAGTGTTATATACCATTCCAAAACAAATTCGTAGGTAAAATTATCTGTTTTGATCTCTGCTGCATACGTCTGTATTTGCTGTGTTGTTTCTCTTTCCCAATACTGGGTGGTGCTAGTGTTGGTGGTGGTCGTTGGTTAGTTAGGTTGATATATTTCCTCATCTAGATATGTTCAACTATTTATATATGTCAAAATTTGTTTTTAATTAATTCGAGGATATTACTTATATATGTATATTTTTTTTAGTTATTTCAGACTTCTATCATATATCAAAATGCTTTATTTGCTGTTTTTATGTGATAGGTAAAAATAGATATTTAGACAATGTTTTATACATATACATATATATTACTGGTAACTGACTGACTGACTGACTGAATTTCAACATAGGAGACTTGCTACAGATATTTGTCAGTTTTATGGTAGAGAAACGGACGATTCGCAAGAACGGTAGGCGATTACCTAGAAGTGAATACATCTGCACCTATTGAGGTAGCGCTTTTTAACCATATCATCAACAATATTAAACCAATTATTATTTACTTACTTATTGTTCCCTTGGGTTCCGTGTGGAACATGTGGCTTCAACAACACATCTACACTTTGTTCTATTTTCTGCCATCTTCTTCAACTGGGTCCCCAATTGCCCAAACTCTCTCATTTCTTCCCCACACGATCTCCTTTATGCCATCCTTGGACGACCTACTCGTCGCCGCTTCCCATTTGGATTCCACTCGAGTGATGGCCTGGCGCTCGATGTGTTTTTGTACACGCTGCCTCCGATCACCAGATTATTGAAAGCGCATAAGTCTGCGAATAATTTTCCGTTCTCATGCATTTCTCTAAGCCAGAGCCTCTCGACCCATGATGAGTTCTCTTCCTGTATTATCTGCTCTCAGTTTGGTATCCATATTGCCCATGAACATTTTGGTGTCAAAACTCGGGATGTCTGTAAAAATCTTCATTCTTCTTTTGTTCCTCGGTGTTTATGGCGCTGTGCTTAGCATTGGATAATTGTGATCTTCCTGTCTTCATTTTTGAGTTGAATCTTGCTGTCATGATCCTGTAGGATGAAATTGGTCCCCACTGCATTAGGGCTCTGGTTGCCATTAGTGACATCACTATAGCCACTCCCTCAGTGTGTTCGTCGTTGTCATCTAGGTGGCCGGAGTAGATTGCTGACTCACCAGTTGATAATTTAGATAGTCCACATCCATTCCACTACTTGCTCTCTCGGATTCCCAGCACTTCTGTGCCGTGTCTTCGCATTTCTTTAGCTACCTGGGCGGCAGCCTTCTTGGTCTTTTACATTTTACGGACATTCCACGTACCCATTATTGCTCTTGCTTTCATCGAGAGAAGACATATCGGCTGGCTGACTGGCTTCCCGAAGGGTTTCACCAGCCCGCTGTGTCATTTCGCCTCTCCAATTCGAGCGAAGAATAAGAGTGTTGTTATTTGAAGTTTTTGTGTTTTTAATATATTTTCTGTGTGTTGAGGTTTCTCTAACGGTTTGATAAGTTTAGTGGTGTGGGGCTAGCAACCCCACGCATCGGTCGAGTTCTAGGTAAGGAGGGAAAATCAATAGACGAGGTTGTGAAGTTACATCGGTTGAGAGAGTTAGGACATGTGTTACGCATTCTTAGTCATCGCCTTCCTCGACAAGCAGTGTTGGCTGACATAGGATTGATCTGGTTGGAAAAGAGCTAGTGGTGATCAAAGCGAAACATGGCTTCATCAGTCAATGAAATCCACAACGGCTAGTTTGAGCCAGCCAGCCACGTAGGTAGGTGTAGACTTCCTGGTTGGCGTCCTCGAGATAGTAAGAACCAATGACATTTGGAGACAATTAGTGATATGACTCGAAATCGTCCTAAATAGGGGTTTGGGGGGGGGAGGGGCTCATTAACTCTTTCTGATATGTCGTATCCATTAAACCTCTATTGTTTTCCCACGTTAATATTCTTTCTTTCTTTGTGTGCAACATAGAGTGTGACTAGTCGAACTGCTCCACTTCCCTGCAAAGTTTTTTTTTGTTGATACCATCTCAATCTATGTAACTTCATAGCCTCTTCGAGTGATTTTCCCTCTCTGCCCAACACTCTACGCCTAACGTCAACATTACTTACCTTATTATACCACCTAACGCGAGAAAGAGATCGTAAACATCTGTGGTCAAAAACAGACAATCTCTTCATGTCTTCCGCTCTCAATGGCCACGTCTCACCGCCATAGAGAAGGACGGAGCGAACTGCTGAGCAGTATACACGTCCCTTGGTTGACAGCCTGATGTCACGCCTACGCCAGAGACGGTGTAAGTTAGCGAAAGCAGCTCGAGCTTTTTGGATCCGTGCTGTGATTTCGTCATGAAGAGATTGTCTGTTTTTGACCACAGATGTTTACGATCTCTTTCTCGCGTTAGGTGGTATAATAAGGTAAGTAATGTTGACGTTAGGCGTAGAGTGTTGGGCAGAGAGGGAAAATCACTCGAAGAGGCTATGAAGTTACATAGATTGAGATGGTTAGGTCACGTGCTGCGCATGCCTAACCATCGTCTCCCCCGACGGGCATTACTAGCTGATATAGGTGCAGGTTGGAAAAGAGTAAGTGGTGCCATGCCAAACAAAAACATGGCATCAATCCATGAAATCCCTGACAGTTAAACTGAGTCAGGTATGGAGATGCAGACTTCCGGGTTGGGGCCCGCCCTCGGGACTCTAAGAATCAATGGCTGGAGACAATAGGTGACATGGCTCAAAATCGTTGTCAATGGCTTACGCAGATGTATTCAGTCTCTTTAACCTTCATATTCCTTTCTACCAATACTCATTCTGTTTCACTCTTATACTTATCTAAATTCTATTGATTCTCTTCTCTCATTTTCCTGTCTACCTTTGTGTGCTATTTGGAACGTGGCAACTGGAACTGCTGCACTTCGGTGCCAAGTTCTATGTTGAATCCAGCAGCAACCAGCAGCAGCAGACACCAGTCGGTTAGTCAGGTTTTGGTTGGTTAGTTTGAATCACTTAAAGGAGCATAAACCATCTGTCTGAAATCCTCAAGAAGCATGGAATGGAATGGCTTCTAATTGTTGATAACATGACTACTCAGCATAGTCCTTAATAGTGTAGATGCATTCACTCTTCTCAGGATTTTTGCATGTGCGTATAGTATTTTTACTCCCATACACTGTGGTGGTAGGTACATGATAATTCCTTTGAAATTGTATATTTCCCTCTATCTTTCTGTATGTTATATATAATGTGGAGTGTGTAGCAACCTGAACTGGTGTACTTTTTTCTTTATTAGTTTGTTTATTAGATATATCACAGAGTCAGTGAAACAGTATTATTTACTGGATGACGTTTCGAACAAAATTTATTGTTCATAATCATATCGGATGATGGAATGGGATGATCCCAATACAACACCAACAATAAGGAATCAAAATCATCAGTAGTAATTTCATAGAAGGAAGGAACCTCGAAAACCTTACGCAGAATTCTTAACAAGGCAGGAATAAAAGTGGCTGGTGTTCAAACCCACAAACTCAATTAGAAACAACCTTTGTCGGTTAAAGGATCAATCCTGTGGAGCCTTTAAAACAAAACAATTCCGTTTATCTAATACCCTACCTGCAATGATTGTCAGGTCAAATACATAGGTCAAACTAGTAGAGTGGGGGCAGTGAGTCAGACTAGCCGAGCATAAAATCCTAGCAAAATCTAGATTGGTTGACCCGAATAAGATAAGAAATCTAGAGAATAGTTCAGTTATAGCACTCACTAAATGCGATTACACACAACCATACAATAGGATGGGATAAGGTGACAGTTTTAAAATCTAATGTAATAGTAGAGTGGAGGCAGAGATTGATAACAGAAGGTTTGTTTATCGAATCAACTGAGAGACAATACGTGTAATGGGAATGATTCAACACCTGTCCAGTCGGATATCTGGAAAATTCTACTACCCCAACGACGACAAATAGGAGCGAACAAAGAAAACTATAAAACTCAAGTTTCAAAGTCGTGTGATTATAATTGATGAAATGATTATGAACAATAAATTGTATTCGAAACTTCGTCATCCAATAAATAATACTGTTTCACTGTGTGATATATCTAATAATACCGGGGACAATTAAAAGTGAGAGTAGTAATAGTAACAATTGACTTAATAAGGAAGAGTATACAAATTGAATAGACAAAAAATGAAAAAAATGGAGAGTTGGTAGAGCTAAAGTATGATTGGGGATTACCATACTTTAGCATAGAGGGATTAAGACCATGAATCCCTCTATGCTAAAGTATGGTAATCCCCAATCATACTTTAGCTCTACCAACTCTCCATTTTTTCATTTTTTGTCTATTCAATTTGTATACTCTTCCTTATTAAGTCAATTGTTACTATTACTACTCTCACTTTTAATTGTCCCCGGTATTATTTCACTTGTTCCACTTGTCATTCTAAATCAATTCCTTTATGCAACATTAAATTCTATATCTAATAAACAAACTAATATGGAATTACTTACTACCACAGTGCCCAAGTTTTACACATATATTAATGTACTTTTTTCTGTTTAAAGGTTTTTTTTTACTTTCAAGAATCAGTTCAGGATTAATTGTTGATATTTATATATATGTACACTAAGGTGGATGATGCACTTTTTTCATGATACCCTAATTTTTTCTTAGTGTTATCTTTCAAATGCTTTCATGTTACTTAGCCTCAAAAGGCCCTTTACATGTATACATTATATGATTTTTGTAAAATTCATAATCCATAAGGTTCGATAGTAGAATAAATAAATAAGGCAGTCTCGCCCAGTCTACTAATTCGCTACTTTTCTAGCCGATCCTAAATCCGGGAAAGGAGGGAAGGTTAGGTGTGTAGAGCTACCGACCCTATCCCGAAAAATCAATCTAACGACTACAGAAACTTCAAAACACAACAAAAGTATTTAAAAAAATAAACGTATTCTTCTCTGGAATCAGAGAGATGAAATGACACAGTGGGCTGGTGAAAGCCTTCGGGAATGCATGTATCAGCCGATATGTCGATGCTTTTGATGAAAGCAATAATAAGGCTATGGATGTGAAATGTGTTCGTACAATGCACTAAGCTGAGAAGGCTGTTCAGGTTGCCGGGAAAATAAGAAGATACGGTATAGAAGTGCTGGGAATCCGCGAGAGCAATTAGTGGAATGGATGTGGACTATCTAAATTGTCAACTGGAGAGTCAGTAATCTACTCTGGTCACCCAGACTACAACCATGAAGACACTGAGAAAGTGGCTGTTATGATTTCACCGAAATCGACCGGAACCAATTTCATCCTACAGGATTATGACAGCAAGATTCAACTCAAAAGGAAGGAAGGAAGGTTAGAATTATCCAATGCTACGCACCTACAAACAACGCGGAACAAGAGAAGAAAGATTTATATAGACAACTGTAAATAATAATGGATAAGATCCTAGATGACAACATCGAAATCCCAATAGGTTATATGAATACCAACCAAACTGGGAGTAGGTAAACGATAAGGAGAACTTAACATGGATCGGGAGGCTTTCAGGGAAATAAATGGTTTCACGGCTGCCCACAATGTTTTGTCTTTTCTGTACGTTAACTTTTCTTCGTGTTACTGGCAGTCACCAAATTTACCTCTTTCCGTTTATGTTCCACTTGAAAACCTATGTGGCATATGCTGTCATTTGAAAACGTCTTCAATGTTGGCAAATATGCTTCTCCTTTTTATTGGTGCTGTGTAGAACTGTTTGTTCTTATAGCTCTAATCCGTCGCAATAATTGAACATTTGATCGATACTGGTCACCTTATCTCTCTATAGCCTCTTCCTGTATGTATAAGGCAAAAAAAAGAAATCAAACAAACGTCTTCAACTCATCAATCAGTATTTCTGAAGGTGTTTCGTCATTGAAGTAGATAAGTCAGAGCTTTGTTTATCGAAAACTGAAACTGTTCAACCACTCCTGCTTTCATGGTCTTAATCCATCTGATAATCCGCATTCTTGCCTTGGCCCTACTTATTTTTCCTTTTATTTATTCAATTTGTTATTATTTTGGTATTGTTATTGTTATTATTATTATTATTTTCACACTAGGTAGTAACGTGTGTCATGCGTTCATTCCGTGATGTTTGGTACAGACTGAACTCTGTTAGTCAAGTCTGCAATGTGACCACCGTGTTTGGTGGTTCACTATCACGGTGCACTCTAGATTGTTGTTATAAGATGGTTTGAGGCAATCAGCAGGAAGCCTTGCTCGACCTAGATTTCGTGCTTCTTGGCACTCACTAGTCAACAAGGTGTATCTGCAATCTTGAAGAAAGCATATGTCCCTTCTGAGATTCGAACTTGACTGATAGAATTCAGTCTGCAGTAAACAAAGGAATAGACACATGTCAGTAGTTAGTGTCCAATCAAAGTATCTAATACAGTCGCCTTACAGGTGGTCATTCGCCAGCCCGGTTAGCTCAGTGGTAACGTCTCTGACTGCGGCACTGAGTAGTGACACAGGTTTGAATCTCAGAAGGGACATGAGTTCCTTCAAGATGGTTGCAGATACGCCTTGCTGACTGACTGGTGAGTGCCAACTAGCACGAAACCTAGATCAAGCAAGGCTTCCTGTAGCCGATTGCCTCCAACCATCTAATGATAATAGCTTCGTTTAAAATCAGTCTCTTTGCTGAATCATCACTTGACGCTACCAGAACGTTTTAACTTCTTTATGCAGAAATTAACTTGATATATAGAGGAGAACCACGGAAAATCCGGAGAAAGGCATAATCCGAGTTGTTATTTTACATTCAACTTCAATACCTTCGATTATTATTATTATTATTCCCTTGGGTTCTGAGTGGAACATAGGGCTTCAACAACAAATCTCCACTTTGTTCTATTTTCTGCCATCCTCTTCAGCTGGGTTCACGATTGCCCAAACTCTCTCATCTCTTCCTCACACGATCTCCTTCATGTCACCCTAGGACGACCCACTCGTCGCTTCCCTTTGGGATTCCACTCGAAGGCCTGGCGTGCGACGTCATTCGACGACCTCCTCAACGTATGCTCCATACATCTTCACTTTCTCCTACATATTTGTTGAGCGATCGGCTCTTTGTAGGTTTGTTCCCAGCAAAGTTTCTTGTTGCTGATTCTTTCTGGATGGCCGTTTGATCTTCAGTATGTACCCAGAGAAGGCCGCTATTGATAAAATTCTGTAACTTGTTGGAAATGCTTTTCGTGATACGCTAAGTTTCTCACTCGTATAGAGGAACTGATCGACTTCACATTTGTGTTGAAAATCTGAATCTTATTCTTTATGCTGCGGCTGAGTGACAGCAGAAGATTTCCAAACTGATTTGAGATTGATGAAGGCGTATCTTACCTTTCCGATTCTGGTTGGCTTTGACATCTTCATCCGTTCCGGCTACCGGTAGTTAAAACGATGCTTCCTAGATAGGTGAAGGAGGTAACCTCTGTTAAATCTCTCCCCTCGATGGTGATTGGTACTGGTTGTTCTTGTTGTTGCCGTCGGTTGGTTGATTATCTTCATCACCTCCGTCTTTTCTATTTTCACCTGCAATTCTCTCTTCGCTGCTTCTACAATATACGAATTATTATTATTACCATTATTCTATTATCATACTATAACAGAAATTGTTGTTTGTGTGTGTGTGTGTGCGCTTATGTGTTTATTGAGGAGCAATGCATTTCTGCTTGATAAATTGCATGATATAATTAATTATTCAAGCTTTATATATTATCTCTCTTTTCATCATCATCATCATTATTATTATAATTTATTACAGGAGAGGAATTACTCTACGATTATGGTGATCGGGATAAAGAAAGTCTTGAAGCACATCCATGGTTGAAAACATAGACAAAGCAATCCAGAAGAAAGCGTCTAAGTGTGTGCGGGTGTGTGCGCTTGCGCTTGCGCGCTCCAACACACAAAGCGTATCAAGAAAGATTGTCAGATTTATCTATCGCAAATAGGTATAGTATTATTATTATTTGTCCACCTATTATTTCAGAAGATTATTCTGATAATTTTTCGTTTTTTTTTTAAAAATTTCTATTTTTGTATTCAATGGAAATTGTTGTGTTCCTAGTTTATTCTTCTGTGTTTCCGTTCCGTTCCGTTCCGTTCTGTTTGTTTGTTTGTTTTCTCTATTTCCCAAATATGCAAATGACTGTCTCAGTGTCAGTGTTACAAGGAATGGGTTACTCCACCTGCCCAATGTCAGCGTCTTCTTTTTCTCTTCGAGAGCATTTTATCATAATGCCAAGCATTTAATATTGTCATTATTATTATTATTATTATTACCATTTATTATTCATATGTAGTGATATTCATATTGTTATAATTGTCGGTGTTAAAGTCTTATTTTTTATATATTCACATATATGTATACTCCTACATATGTATATTAAACTTTTATGTGTGAAGTTCTTTGTTCTTTTGCGAAGACCATCGACTTAGCACATCTTAGCACAGAATTCCAGTTCAGTTTGTGTAAATTGACTATTGTGTGTGAGGTTGGGGGTGGGTGGGTGCGTGGTGTGGTTCATTGGTATGCGGAGGGGGGGACTAGGTTCGATACCCCTGGTTGACTCACCCTCACGTAGTTTACTAGCCTCCACAGTAAGCCCAGGGGAGAGGAGAGAGGTTAGGTGTGAAGTGATCATGTTGCTAAAAATGCGAATGTGCGATTACAAGCTATTATGAAATTGTTGTCTTATAATTTGTGTGAGGGTAAGGATACTGCTCGGACATTCAGAGTGAAGCAGGTGGTTGTCTTAAGTGGCCAACACGCAAAGCTTAGACGTGAAGTCTGATTTACAAGGCAGTGGAGCTGCGTTCCTATGATTTCCGGTGACCGAAATAGGTCTATACGCCATTCGATCCAAACGGATTCTAGAGCTGATGTTCATCTAGGTAGGTAGGTAGGTAAGGTTGTAAGCGCCAGATATGCATATTCACCCTTTTTACTTTTGTGAGCAACACCCACAATGCGTGAAGGCAGTGAATAGAATGTATGTTGCAGAGGCCATGTACGCGTGGCCACTCCGGACAGCATTTCGAGCGGTAGATCTGAGAGTTTATCCACCTTCAGTTGTACTTAGTAAAAACCAAACAGCATCACCAGTACTGATTCCATGTGTTCCTTTTGGAACTCAAAGGTATGAATAAAGCTAACTGTTCAGTGAGTATTAGTAATTGTGATCCCAAGTGATAGCTGCTACCTTGACATGGTGATCAGACTTGAAGATATCGCAATGACCTGACGACGAGATACACGCGATGCCACCAATGTTCTTGCACGTTCTACCCTACCAGAAAAGTCGTTTCAATAGCCGCTAAACTAGAAGCACCGAAAATACACATTGAGTCATGAAGAAAATAAAAGACGGATTCAGCGAAGAAAATTTTCTTTATCGACGAAATCATCTTCAGAGGCTGTACAATCGTATTTATACTTACAAAAATATATAGTGGTCTATTATTGAGTAATAGGGGGTGACATAATTGATATAATTACTCAGAAGTGGCTTTAGAAGTGAAAATTAAAAGTAGAAAATTACGTGGTACTCAACGGCAAAAAGATAGAAATTTGATAAGGTTAAAATTGCTATTAAGTGAGAATAAAGGTATTTGAGTGTCAATTTAACAAGTGTGAAGAGGGTGTGAAAATATACAAAAGGAGCATATGAGAGTGATAATAGCGAATTAATTATTGAAGCAAAAGCTAACTAAAAGTGAAAGTAGAATGAAAAGAAAAAATTCAAAAATTTTTTTTTATTTACAAGGAACGATTAGTGAAGAGGTTAAGACCAAGGTAGAATAAGAGACTGAACAAACTTTTTCTGTATACAGAGTTCAGGGTTGTATTGATGAATTGCTAGAGCCTCCACCATACACAAAAGCCGAAACCTGACGCCCTTTGTACCATTTGGCTTCACTTTGTAGATGATCTTGAAAGAGGATTCTGGTGGAGCTACGTGGCCTGAGTTCACCAAATGCTCGAGAATTGAGCATGGTTAGCAAAGGGACAATGTAAGACAACTACTAGCTCAATTCTCGAGCATTTGGTGAACTCAGGCCACGTAGCTCCACCAGAATCCTCTTTCAAGATCATCTACAAAGTGAAGCCAAATGGTACAAAGGGCGTCAGGTTTCGGCTTTTGTGTATGGTGGAGGCTCTAGCAATTCATCAATGCAACCCTGAACTCTGTATACAGAAATAGTTTGTTCAGTCTCTTATTCTACCTTGGTCTTAACCTCTTCACTAATCGTTCCTTGTAAATAAAAAAAATTTTTGAATTTTTTCTTTTCATTCTACTTTCACTTTTAGTTAGCTTTTGCTTCAATAATTAATTCGCTATTATCACTCTCATATGCTCCTTTTGTATATTTTCACACCCTCTTCACACTTGTTAAATTGACACTCAAATACCTTTATTCTCACTTAATAGCAATTTTAACCTTATCAAATTTCTATCTTTTTGCCGTTGAGTACCACGTAATTTTCTACTTTTAATTTTCACTTCTAAAGCCACTTCTGAGTAATTATATCAATTATGTCACCCCCTATTACTCAATAATAGACCACTATATATTTTTGTAAGTATAAATACGATTGTACAGCCTCTGAAGATGATTTCGTCGATAAAGAAAATTTTCTTCGCTGAATCCGTCTTTTATTTTCTTCAAAACTAGAAGCAGTTGTTACCCGTTTACATTATGTTGGGAGGTTTGTGGGCAGCATATTAGTACTGCTAATAAATAGGAACAAAGTAGCAGTAAGGTGTTTCCCTCAGCAAACCAGTTATGCGCTGCCTGTCCACTCTGGATTGGCGTGTTAGATATTGTCTCCCACAAAAATTGAATATCCTAACTTGTCCTGAGATGGTTCCTAGCTGACGGTAGGATCTTACTTAATACGGACACAATTCTAAAGTTCACTTGAAACAGTCCGGTGTGTGACCAGTCTCAAGCATTTATCCCTTGGGTTTTTCTGGTCTGGTGCGTCAGTGGCACAGTGGTTAGGACTCTCGCCGACCATGCACATGGTTCGGGGTTCGATCCCCCGCCGACGCACACCCGATATCTATGGTCGGCCTGCAAAATTCGGGCTACCGATATCCATGCTGAAAATGCCATACTTGTACTGAAAATACGATGTGGCATCAAGCTGTAATCAAAAATCAAAATAAATAAAAAAAATACTCTATACATTTCATGGCGATTCAAGATGAAATCAACTTCCGTGGAGTGTGAGCAACCGGGGAAGTAATAACCGCGCAAATACTTCCATAAGTATATAAAGCTTTACTGATCATCACCCCAGCAGGACTCGAACCAGCAGCTATCTATCAGCTGAGTGAACTACGATACCCAAATACTATTAATCAGCTTGTCGTTTCACTACAATCAACACGAGTAATGTTCAGCTGTCATATGAATGTATGGTGTGTTACAAACATTTTGGTTTTTATTATAGATTCTGGTCAAGCAATATTGGAGAGGGACTCGAACGTGAAGTCATGAGGATTCGGAGTGGAGTAAAGTATGTTATACATATATAGATGCAGAAAATACTTACCAGTCAAAGTGGAAGGTACGAACTCAATTCCCAGCCGATACACTCCTAAGCCTCTCATAGTTTATTAGACACTAGTCAACTGGGATAAGAAGGAAGGTTGGGTGTTGAGGTGAGCACCACTAAGGTTACTGAAACTTCAAAGCTTGAAGTCTTGTGCTCCATGCGGAACACAAAGTAATGCTCGAGAACATCTCCCACTATGGCTAAGTAAAGGTGTAGTGAAAACTATTAACAGTTCGATATTGGACCATCTGATGCAAACCGGCCACAAAGCCAGCCAGCATTGAAGAATCCTTCTCTATAATATACCGGGTGCCTAATAAATTGCCAAAATAATCGAAGCACCACATGCTCCAAACAGCAGAGGCTATTGCGATTCACCTCAAACAATCAGTGCTCTTTGTTCAAAAGAAGCAAGTCCAGCCAGCCACTACTACTGCCCTGGCCGGCCTTCCGTAGAGACTAATTATTCATGAATTTGTAATATTATCTGTCCTAATTTTTCTGACATTCCTCTTACTTTATTTTGATGCTATTGAGCTGTAACCTATCCATATTATTGATTCGGTGTTATTTAAACAGCACTAATGTTGTTCATAACACTAATTCATTCATTCATTCACTATAATGTATATATAACTGTAGAGCCTGATGATGAAGGGGTTATCGAAAAGAGTATTCTTTGTTCAGTATCCATTTGTATTTTCGGTCTACCATAATATCGAGGTAAAATAGGTCCGTTAGATTCCATTCACCATTTATCTTGTTTTGTAATTTGTTTTAATTTCGTTATTTTATTTAAAGTTATTTTGATTTTGTTATCTAATGTCTGTACAGGGTTTTTCGTCAACTACTGATATACATTATTATCTTCGAGTAAATCCTCTGCTTTCTTTATACAGTCTTCTGTATGCAGGATTACTGTTGTTCTCCCTTTGTCAGCTGGTAGAATAACTATGTCTTTTCTATTCTTCAGTTTCTTCAATGCATTCTGCTTTTGAGTGCGAAGTTGGGAATTATGTCTTTTCTGTTTGATTATAGGTATGATACATTGATGTATTTCTTGGTGTTCTTCCTCATTTAATGCTAAGAAAGCACGGAAATCCGTTATCGAAGCGTCACCAGAGGAAACACCAAAAGTGCCAGAGAATTCCTAGAAGCATAGTACTCAAGCGAATATGGGATTAACAAACATGTTAATATGGACCAAATCTACCAACTAATCAAACGTAAATCATGTAACGAAAAAGTTCAAAATCCAAGTCAATAAAAAAGATCACTACAAATGTAAACCTACTACCACTGACGAAGATGGTTATCAGGAGACGCAGTTGTATCATTCATGGAGAATTTAAATCAGTTCATTTTATGCTAAAACTTGAGCTGAAGATTTGTCTAGCGGGGGGACGACGAAAGCTCCTCAATGAAACCGACCAGCCCAGAGAACACAACTAATTTCAAATATAATGATTAGGTGTACAGCGTATACATCTAGCTATCATTTGAGTAAGTAAAATGCGTCAATCTGTTGAACACATTCACTCGATACTGGAGATCACATGACTGAACAGAAATAATGACCAATAAGGAATTGTAGTAGCTCATCCAGCTAGAGAATAACTTATCACCAAACAAATATTCAGTAGAAAATGAAGATCGATCAGACAGGCACGCTGAGGAAGCTGTCGGCTGACATCATACGCCAGGTCTTTGAGTTCAGCCCGAATGGGAGACGACGAATTGTGCATAGGTCCAGGGGGGTAATTGGAGGAGATCATTTGTAAGAAATGATAGCTACGTTAATCATATAACCAGCTGAAAGGAATGACAGAGGAGCAGTTAAGGTGGAGGTGTACTAATGAAGTCTTATATTCTACTTAGAACGCAAGGAAAGACTGATAATAATAGTAATAATAATAACGTATGTGCCTTATAGAGACTCCTAGAATGAATTTCTTTGATATCAGCAGTTTGTTTGTAGGAATCTGATTTGTTTGAAGTTTAACCACGGATCGATATCAGTTAGAGGACCATTGAAAACCATCAAGTGCTGGACAGATGTTTCGTCCTAGTTTCGGTCTCCCTAGCAATACACACGCACCGGGCATCAAACCCAGGACCTTCCACTTACACGGTGGGCCACTGGGACCTAACTCACTGGCCAGCTGTTGAATTCTAACTTCTACCAATTTGTGATTTTAGCGTGGCTACCGACGAATGTCATCGCTGGCGAGTATTTGTTCTCACTCCTGATAGCTGTGTACAGATGATGGGTCCCAAACTAGGACGAAACAGCTGTCCAATACTCCGTGGTCTTTGATTTCATTTCAATGTTATTTGATTGGCTAAGTCTTAAATGGAACCTGTCAGCTGGAAGGGCCGAAATTTCATGAAGTGTTGGCGTTCCCTACAATTTAGTAGACCTAAGAAGAAGAAATTTAAAACTTTCAAGAAACTGGAACTGACGCTGGTTGAACAAATGTGGCGAGTGCTATTCGTAGTTAGACATTAATTGTTGACTTACTAACTGACTAATTTATCAGCAGACAGAGATTTCCATAAAAGCCTATTATTAGTTTAATTCGCCATATTTTGGAAAGAAAAATTGGGAAATGAGTGACAGCGTGATGGAAGATAACTCGATGAAGATTAATGACCAAAATTAGAATTTGAAAGAGGATAAAAAGAGATAAGCATATTTATGCCATTTGTAAAGCTATCGAGGCATATCATCTATTGTCTCTAACCAGTCATTATTATTATTATTATTATTAGCATCCCATGGATTTTAATCAAACAGCCTTCCATCAACCTCCCATACTTGTATAAAAGTAATATAAACAGACTATGGACTCCTTTGGATACTTTTTCCCTCAGATTTTATATATATTTAATACGCAGACAATTCTCCTTATCAGCCATATGCAGATGTAGATGAATTAAATCGATTTATATTGGACTAGGTCATGCATCGAGTCCTTTGTTTAGTTCAGAATAAATTCTATCAAGCCAGAGCCTATCCTGCAGCTAAGTTGGTTCCCGTCTATCGGACAACATGCTCTTTAGTGCAGTCGAAAGTTGACAGATACCCTTTTCATGTTAACTTCAACTGTGGATACAAATTTACATGTATCTGCGGGAGCAGTTACATTGGGAGAACAGAAAGTAGAAGGGCACACCTGCGATTTTCTGAACATGTACTGAAAAGTCTACATCTCAAAAGAACAAACGCTTACAATAGGGCCATTACCAATCATCTCATAAGGTGGAAATCGCAAAATCCTTTAAAATTATCAATAGACAAAGAAAACTATTTTGTCTATTAATAAATTTAAAGAATTTTGGGACTGTAGTAGCCCAGTGGCAACATCTTTGACCGCAGCACTAGATGACCCAGCTTTGAATCTTGCATAGGAATATAAGTTCTTTCAAAATTCCATTATGGATAAGATTTTATTTTGATAAATCACACATTTGAATAAAATCAATATAAGATGATAAAGTACATTCGGAAATAATAATATTAGTGTTATCAATAAAATACAATAGGATGAGAAATAAGATGTTTTACCAAATAAGGAGGAGGCATCTGAAACCCTACATAGGATTCTTAATAAAGCAGGATTAAGGGTGGTGGCATTCAAACTTACAAACTCACTCAGAGACAAGCTCTGTAGGCTAAAGGACCCGGTGGACCCAATAAAACAAAATGAGTTAGGTCAACTACATAGGTCAAACTAGTAGATCAGGAGTAGTGAGATTATCAGAACATAAGAATTTAGCTAAGGTTAGAATAATTGACCCCAAGAAGATAAGTAATTTAGAAAAAAGCTCAGCGATTGCACTGCATGCATTAACACACAACCACACAATATGGTGGGAGAGAGTCAAAATTCTAAAAAGTAATATAGGTGGATGGGGATGGAGAGAGAGATCGATTACTGAATCCTGGTTCATCGAGTCTACTTACACCCAACACATGCAACAGAAGTGATTCAACGCAAATACCAGAGATATGGAAGATATTATTACCACCAGTCAGTCAAATCAGAGGAGGATAATAAATAATCTTAAAATTCTATTTCGATTCACGTACATCATAACATTCTAACAAATTACTTATTTTGACTAAAACAAACATCTTATTTCCCATCTGATTGTATTTAATTGATAACACTAATATTATTATTTCCAAATGTACTTTATCTTATACTGATTTTATTCAAATGTCTAATCAATTTTCACTCATGTATATAAATGAAGCATGAAACTTGTGTAAGTAGTGCCTTGATATGATTATGACGACAGTGATATAGGAATTAAATCAGAAATTAAGTATCTTGGACTTATTCTCTCTTCTGATCTCTCCTGGTCTTCCCATGTCTTAGCGATCTCCAGTAAAATATTCCGCCTGACATTTTACATTAAGAAGTTAAGGCACTCGGGTATAACTCAACCCCTCCTCTTACAGTTCATAAACTCTTGCATCCTACCTATTCTTCTTTATTGTTCACCCTTATTCTTTCCTGGTTTGCTTAAAAAGGACTACGTCACAATTCGTAGAATGCTGAAGACGGTCAGTAGGGTGAGTGGTGTCCCAGTGGACTACATAGTTAACGTCGTTGTCGATAGGCACTTAACCTCGTGCAATAAATTTGCTAGAGGGATTTTGTCTGACTTGGAGCATCCACTTTACCCTCAGCTTTCACCTTGCATCTCCTCAGGTAGAACAAGAAGTAACTTCAGAAAACTGTATGCTCGCACGTCTAAGTATAAAAATTCTATGATACCATACTTGGCACGTATTTTATGTGATGAAAATAATGTCAGGCAAGAATTAACTAACCTTTTTTCATCTAGTAAATAAACAATTTCCTCCATCCATCCTTATATACCTTCAAGTTTTACTTTTATTATTTCTATTATATTTATGGTCCTGTTGCTTCTTTGTTTTACTTTCATAATTGCAAACACCAACTTATCTCTATGACTGCTGTAATCTTTGTTTTTCCCCTCACCATATCATGTAAAGAGAACATTATATTCAATAGTTTTAAACATGTTAGGATTTCTATACCGCATCGACAATACTGTGTGAAACAAGCCCACGGCAATTTTCACTTGTATTATTATTATTACCTTAGCTGTTATCATTACTATTATTCCCATTTAATATGCTGCATGTTTTTGAAATTACCCCTACTGTAAATGTGGAAAATTTTCTGTGTGACTAATTTTTATTTATAATTTGAGGAAATTAGATGCAAATATTGTGATTAATGCTGAAAATTCCATTCTGTATCACAAGTACTGTTTTTGGAATAAAGTAAATCGTTATTATTATTAATTTGTGCTCGAAAAGTTGTCATCGGTAAAGGTTACTCTACTTCACCACTATGTGATCATATGAAAATAAAATTTTCTCCATAATTAACATGTGCCACTGGCGCTTTACCTCCGTCTTTAGGACTCAAGCTATCAGCATCAATCATAATAATCCCATGCTGCATACAGCTAAGAAATGATCTCTTGATGTGAAAAGATTACGCTAAATAAAATACAAAATTAGACGAAAAAAACAACGAAAACATAACCACTAAACTATTTATTCATTTCACTTATAATATTAATTTTCATATATTTACAAAATTGTGTATTAATCAATATTAACAATGATTGAAAGTTTTGTTAATCAATAATTAATCAATTAATTATACGAGGTAAAGGTCATTTGAAGGTTATTCGGTGACCAACGACCAATGAAATTCAAACTTGAATTGTTATGCTGTTTTGTTACTTAATTCTGTGTGTATATGACTACTTAAATGGACAATAGTAGTAGTATATGCCTTTTACATGAATTTTTTATTTTCTGAATTAGAAATGAAATATTTGTTTGTATGCCTTGTAATAAATTGTTGTGTTTTTTTTTAATGATTATTTTTGTTGACTGTCATTCTGTGCCAGTAATCGATACAAGTGTTCATCACTTAAACATCCTTGAATAAATTCATCTTTTGTCAATACACTATCAGAATTCACATCCATTTTGGTGAATATTGTCCTTGTCCGTTCAGCTGGTGTCTTATCATTCTTCTCATCAATATCGCCAACCATTAAGTGAATAGCCTTTTTAAGGAGAGAAAAAACAGAATGCAAAATGTATAAATTACATAGAAGTTTAGTAAAAAAAAAAGGGGACTTTTCTTAAAACATAAGCGTCATGGTGTGGTATATCCTACTACTCTTTGATTGGACACTAGTGACTAGTGCGACGTGTCTAGTCCTATCTCTGATGCAGACTGAATTCTATCAGTCAAGTTTGCAATGTGGCCACCATTCTAGGTAGCTTGCCATCACGGTGCACATTGATTTGATGATATTAGATGGTTGGAGGCAATCGGCCACAGGAAGCCCTACTTCACCTAGGTTTCGTGCTAGTTGGCACTCGTCAGCTCACTAGTAACGTCTCTGACTGCAGTACTCACTGGGTGACGCGGGCTCGAACATCGGGAGGGACGTGAGTTCCATCAAGGTTGCAGATGCGCCTTGCTGACTGGTGAGTGCCGACTAGGACGATACCTAGGGGAAGTAGGGTTTCCTGTGGACTGCCTCCAACCATCTAATATCCTACTACGCTATTGACTTGATTGGTGTATAAAAAGAGACGTAGTTCATTGGCTTAGGCAGTAAACTTTTTCAGTCGAAAGGCATTAGGTGTTCGAGTTTCCCTATATCTATTTCAGTCTGGGCAGCAGGGTAGTATCATTAGCTCTGGAATAAAATATATGTGGCTCTTACTCGAGTACATGAAAAACTGAGTTGAAACACGCAACTCACATTAAACAGTAGTGCTTGATACTCAGATGGATGGGATTGGAACACCAAACGGCCCTTTCACTCCTTCGGACTCTTTTGATCAGTGGAATCTACCAGGCTGGGCTCGAGGCGACAATAGCTGTCATTTAAGCCACCTCCATCTCACTGGCTGGACGTTCAACAATCTAACCTCGTAACTCAAATGTCCTGGATTCGATTCACTTGGTTGACGTCACTGGTGCTTACTGTTGAAAGTACTAATAAGCAGAAATTTTATCCCTCCCCCTCTTATTTATATCAAATAATTTATGATGGTATACGCTAATGATGGATATGAGTAGTTGAATATGTGTTACCAGGTCGCCTAAGTGGCTATCTAGAATTCAAAAGGTGTGAACTAATTCGACTCCTGAACTCAGTCATACCGTGTAAGCTCTTGATAAACTGTGTCTCAAGCGAGTGAAACTACATTCGGGTGTTTGTATTAGTTCGATCTAACTAGAACGTACTAGTTGTGGATGTGAGTGGCGTCCAACTAGTAATATCAACCAACCAGTAGTATATATCATCATGTAGTGATCCTTTCTTTCCATTTACGGTACCTATCAAGCAGATCATATATTGTTATTTGAATATTGCTGCCTTCCATAGGAAACTTGTTGCTTTTCATTCCCCGGAACTGGAAGATATGCAAGTGAAAAGCAACAAGTTGGCAGAAGAAGCATACACAGAAGATAGGACTTCAGGTGAACATAGCGAAAACAGATGTGATGAAGATTCCTGGCCAACAGCAACAGCAACATTAACAACAACAACAATGGACAAAAATCAGCATGAATGGGAGAAATCTGAAGGAGACAACATCCATCATCCACCTACCTACCTACCTACCTGGGAAGCATCGTTTCAACTACAGACGGATGGAACTGATGAGGATATCAAAGTGCGAGGATCGGGGAAGCAAGACAAGCTTTCATTTCTCTCTAGTCTGTGTGGAGGTCAACAGCACTACTCAACATGAAAATGAAAATCAGATCCGGATTTTCAACTCCAATGTGAAGTCAGTGCTATTTACTATATGGATCAGAGACTTGGCCCCGTGCCGTGCCGCGTCACGAAGGCCACATCGAACAAACTACAGACTTTCATCAACAGCTGTCTTCGCTCAATACTACTCGAGATCAGATGGCCGGCCAGAAACAATCAGCAATAGGGAGGGATTTCTGGAAAAGAACGAACCAACTCAGCAGGAACCAACTGTGCAAGAAATATGCAGGAAGAAATGGAGGCCGATTGGATTGGCCATACTCTGAGAAAACAAACCATCAAGTGAGTGACATCACACGCCATGCTCTCTCTCTCTCGAGTGGAACCCGAATGGGAAGCAGCGATTTGGTCGTCAGTGCGAGGGTGGGGTGACATGGATGAGGTGATGTGAAGAGGAGATGAAAGCATGTGGGCAGACGTGGAGCCAGGTGATGGAAACGTTGGCGGAGAAGGGAACTCAATGGAGACGTGTGTGTTCCTCTAGGAACTAAAGGAGACAATAATAATAAACAATAATAATCCATAGGAAACCGTGGTGATGTTTCACCACAAAATAAATCCCTTTTATTGGAAATATTTGGGATTTTATTCATCGACATTCCCATATATATCATTTGTTTTAATGCTGGCTGACACTTGAATACTAAATATTCGCTTCATCTTTTCTGACACTCATTAGATGAATTTACCCCGATCTCTAGGTGAACAATGATGTTCACAAGGAAACCGATATTATTAGCTACGAAAATATGATCTGACAGTTTTATATGGTATAAAGTATCGTTTCCTAAAAATACTGAATATTATTCTCTATTATTTGAATGTTTATGTGTGTGTGTTGATTTCACTTGGGATGCTACCCAGCCATCAACCGGGGGAATACTGAAGGAAGCCATCTTTTTCTTTAGCTCCCTTGGCAGTATTAATTCAACTACAACTAGGCGACAGGGATGAGGATAACAAAGCTTTAGTCAAGTTGTGATTAGGAAGGCAAGAAAGGCGATTATCCGTTTGAAATCAGTGTAGAGGTCTACAGCACTGAGCTTAAAAAGCATAAAACTAATTTCAAGTCGATCAGTGCTCAGGAATGGTTTAGAGATGGCGGCCTGCTGAAATCACTGGATTACTTCAATTCCCTATCCATCAAAATGCATCGTGTTTACTCCGCTTCATATTGTTTTAATGATCTAATTATCAGAATGATTCACAATTCATAATCGCGCGGTATTTGAAATAAGTTTCTACATACCGCCAGGGATTTTTCTAAGGAGATGGAGAAAGAACATCGTGAAGTAGTACTGGAGAAAACTTCGGGTTGGACAATATTCTTTCAGATGATATATTATCGGTTATTATAGTATTATTATTATTTGAAGATTCTGTGCAAGGAGGAAATACTTTGCAATGAGACTTGCTGGAAATTCTGTAATATGCGTTATGGCATTTTTCAGAATAAAGTTATTATTATTATTATTATAGACTTGGTGTGTGAATCACCAAAAACATTCACAAGAGGCTACTTTGGGGTGCCATCAACATAATTGCATATAAGACCACATACTACTGATTGATTCAGAAGAGTAGTTTTGTATATCCCTCATATCTCAATCAGTAGTGTCTGCTGACCAGATCGAGGTTCATCAAGATATCACCTTCACTGGCTCGATACTGAGGATCAGACGGATGGTCAGAAAGGCAAGGCAAAGAAGAACCAAAAATCTATTTCTCAACAAACATGCAGAAAGAAATGAAGATGAATTGGACACACACTCTTAGGGGACTGCTGAGTGATATAGACACCAGGTAGGCCCTGAAATGGACGACATATGGTCGTTCTTCCTAGGGTGACATAGAGGAGATCATATATTTGGAGGAAATGAAAAGTTATAATCAATCGTTGAGGTAGTTAGAAATGAATCCAGAGAATAGGGTGAAATTGTGATGTTCTCTTGAAGCCGCGTGTTTCACTTAGAACCCCAGGTAATAATAGTAATAATGAAATATGTGACTAGAGTGGTTAAACATGACTGCTTCATATTTATTTTCTGAAATTTCCATTTTTCATTCCCTGATGAGTCCTAGCGAAGTACGAAAGTTAAATGAGGCACAAATAAATGAATAAATAAATAAACATTCCTCCATAAACTCACTTTTATTATTTGTGTCATCTCATATTCTTCAATAGTACCATTCCTATCAATATCGTATAATTGGAAAGCTAATTCCAGCTTCTCTTCTGGGCTTCCAGATTGGGTAATGCTGATAGCCTGTATATGAATATATTGGAAAGAAGAGACAGAAAATGAAATGCATGCATATGTGACACATACAGACAGTGTCATTACTTATGAATGTCACAGTAGTACGGGTATAACAGGATCCTGGGCTAAGAGTTGGTTGCATTCTTATTTTTCTGATAGAATGCAGCATACTGTATATAATGACAAATCTTCTTCTGCCTCGCTTACAAAAGCCAGTGTTCCTCAAGGTGCCGTCCTCTCTCCTTTTCTTTTTTCTTTCTTCCTACACGACCTGCCTCATTTAAATGAAACTAACTTTGTCAGATATGCGGATGATCTGACTGTATCACTGCCTATCACTTCCAAGTCTGACTGTTCCAAAATTAACAGCTTTCTGTTGGAGATCAGCAAGTGGTCTAAGTCAAATGGTTTTATGTTAAATCCTTCCAAATGTCAGGCAGTTAACTTTACTTTCAAGCATCGACGTGACATACATGATCTAGTTAGTTCCCATGATGCCTGTAGCACAGATGGCACTGAAATTGAAACCAAGTCAAGCATTAAATACCTTGGATTAGTTCTTTCCTCTGATCTTTCATGGTTATCCCACATCTTATCAATCTCTAAGAAAATGTCTCATTTTACCTTCTGCATTAAAAAGTTAAGACAATCAGGTATCAACCAACCTTTACTTCTGCAATTTTTAAACTCCTGTATTTTACCCATTGCACTCTACTGCTCTCTATCAAATTTCCTGGGCTTCCCGAAAAAGACTATATCATATTACGAAGGGTATTAAATGATGTGAGTAGGGTTTGTAGTATGCCACTGCGTGAGCTCGCCAATATTATAGTCGAGAGAGATATAAAATCCTGTACAAAATAGGCAAAGGCCGTACTGTCAGACCCACTGCAACCCCTTTATTCACAACTATCCCCTTGCATCTCATCAGGTAGGACGATAAGTCAATATAAAAAGTTATATGCTCGCACCACTAACTACAAAAATTCTACAATACCGTATTTAGCCCGTATTTTATGTGATGGAGACACTGTTAGACGTGAAACATATAAGTTACTATGTAATTAGCATAGTGAACCCAACCTTTCATTGTTCATCTTTCTGTAATTTTATGGTGTCACCCTTTCTATCATTTAATTATAACTTAGCTATTTTATTTTAGTTGTTATTACTATTATTACTACAATTATATACTTTGTGCATATTTTTATCCTTATCGCATACTGTAATTGCTGCATAGCTGCTATAACAACGTTTTGTTGTTATTGTTATGTAATTTTTATTATTTTTTTGTCGTTTTGAGTAAATTAGATGCAATATTGTACTGAATGATGAAAATTCCTTGCTGTATCATTAGTACTGTTTTTGGAATAAAGCAAAAATTATTATTATCTAGGAAAAAGCTTAGCTACTGCGATGCATTAACTGACATTTAACTACACAATTTGAGTGAGGTTAGGATAAAAGTATTAAAAAGTGATGGTGGAGATAAAGGCTAATCATCGAACATTAAACACTTCACCCAACGCCTACGAGGAATATACCGCTGCGGCCCCCCACACACACACACACTTTGAACACCCTGATACGGCAGAGACTGGGTAGACTTCCATCTGCCTCTCAAAATTCTTTTATGTTGCCACACATTCATAGCCTCTGCCAGGAAAGACCCATTTTTACTGACTTCATTCAGCGGGTTACGATATAGTGGGGGAAATCTGGACTCCAGAATCCAAAAGGATTGAATGCTGTATGAATTTGGTTCGGTTACCGGAGAACATAGGAATGTAGCTTCTGATGCTGCTCCACTACATTGTTGGTCAGACTTTCAGTTATGGATCCGTAGGTGGGGTGGTGCTTTAAGACAACAACCATCTGTTTCATTCTATGAGTCCGGCCATTAGCCTAGCCGTCACACAGACCATGAAACTGACTTTTTGTGTGTCTCTTGGTGGCCATCATAATAATATACTGAATATTTGGAAAATTATAAGCTATTATAAGCGATAAGTTTTACTCGAAATGTCACGCAGTTATTATTATTATTGTATCCCTCATTGTGTATTCTATATCAAATAAACTTGCCTAATATTCAATGAAAGAGATATGGCATGTCTTTTCTTCAATTGTTTACAGAATATATATTACTTACAAATGTCACAGCAGTATGTGTGTGTGTGTGCGTAGGTGTATAAACAAATAATACTGAGGTAAGAAAAAATTGTCACATCTACGTGTCACGTCATATTGTTGTAAACAAATGTATGACTAACCCTCATAGCTCCTTTGACATTTCCGAAGAGAAAAACAAATGTGCCATTAAAACAATAATAAGTGAGAAGTTATATGATAAGGTGGTCGGAGGCGATCAACAGAGAGACAGAGAGTGAGAGAGAGTCTTGATTGACCTAGGTTTCGTGTTCATTACCACTCACCAGTTATCAAGGCGTATTTACAACCTTGAGGGAACTCATGTCCCTTCTGAGATTCGAACCAGGGTCACCCAGTGAGTACTGCAATCAGAGATGTTACCACTGAGTTATTTGGGCCAGTGACTAACTTCTTACAGGATTGTAATAGATACTTCGATTGGATACAGTAGGTAGTAGTAACTAGTGTCATATATTTAAAGCAATTAGTTCCGTTTATGAATTTCAACAACACAATAAGAAGACGTAGTTTATCTGAAACGTGTAATGTATATGTGCACAACACATTTTGGACATTCTGATCACACACCTAGGTACTTGTCATACACAGTTATATAGAAGACAAGAAGGCATGAATCAGATTGTGTAAAGGTCGACGTCACAAATAATGGGTAGGGAGATGACGCAAAGGTGTGGGTAAGAAAGACGGGCTTGGAAATATTATGAGGTAAATTGAACCTTGATTCTAAATTGGATTATCAAGGCAGGTTTAATTATTATATTATTATTGTTTCCTTTAATTCCTGGAGGAACATATGGCTTCAGCCGTGCGTCTCCATTGCATTCGGTTCTCTGCTAGAGTCTTCACCTGGCTCCAAGTCTGCTCACACGTTTTCATCTCCTCTTCACATGACCTCCTCCAAGTCACCCTTGCACTGACGACCAACTCGCCGCTTCCCATTCGGCTTCCACTAGAGGGCTTGTCTAGTGATGTCACTTGCTGGTTTCCTCAGAGTATGGCCAATCCATCTCCATTTCTTCCTGCTTATTTGTTGCACAATCGGTTCCTGGTTGGTTCGCTCATTGCCAGAGATCTCTGTTGCTGATCTTTTCTGGCCAGCCATCTGATCTTGAGTATTGAGCGAAGACTGGTGTTGATGAAGGTCTGTAGTTTGTTTGAGGTGCTCTTTATGACGCGGCGCCAAGTTTCTGATCCGTATATTAGCACTGACTGGCTTCACATTGGAGTTGAAAATCCGGATCTTATTTTTGATGCTGAGTGCTGTTGACCTCCACACAGAATTGAGAGTAATGAAAGCTTGTCTTGTTTTCCTGATTCTCGCTTTGATATCCTCGTCAGTTCCGCCTGTAGTTGAAACGATGCTTCCCAGGTAGGTAAAAGAGGTTGTTTCTTTCAGGCTCCTTCCATTTATGCTGATTGTTGTCTGTTGTTGTTTTTGTTGTTGCTGTTGGTGGTGTTGGCCAGGAATCTCCATCACCTCTATTTTCTCTATGTTCACCTGAAGTCCTATCTTTGATGCTTCTTCTGCCAACTTGTTGCTTTTCACTTGTATATCTTCCAGTTTGTAGGAAATCAGACATATGTCATCGGCGAAGTCCAGATCCTCCAAGTTTTTTGTGTGTTGGTCGATTTTATACCTGTTTCCTTATTGCCCACTGTCTGTCGCATTATCCAATCTACTGCAATCAGGAAAATCATTGACGATAGTAGGCAGCCAGCTTGTCTTACTCCTGTCTTCACTTCGAAGGATTCCGTGAGCTTCCCGTTGTGGATTACTTGGCATGCAGCGTTGTCATACAACTGTTGGATGAGATGTATAATCGTCGGCGGCACCCCGTAGTAGCGAAGTAGTTGCCAAATCACCTCTCGATCGACGCTGTCAAAGGCCTTTTCAAAGTCGATGAAGTTGAGATAGAGAGGTGACTGCCATTCCAAACTTTGTTCAATGATGATCCGTAGTGTGGCGATTTGATCAATACATGACTTGTTTCTCCTGAATCCAGCTTGTTCTGGTCGAAGTTTTTCATCCAAGGCTTGTTTGATCCTTTCCAGGATGATGCGGCTTAGTATTTTGCTTGGGATGGACAGGAGCATAATTCCGTGCCAGTTCTTGCATTGACTTAAGTCTCCTTTCTTTAGGATTACTAAAATCAGCCTTTTGACGCGTCTCTATAATGTGCTTCGCTATAGATGATGTTGGACATCTATATCCGGGATCAGTTGAATCCGGCGATTTGAATTGTTTTTGCAGCCACCTTGCAATATGTTCTGTAGCCCGTATGCTGCAGAAACCGATAGGTCCTCCTTATGTACGTGTGTCCACACATACATGTAAATGGACACTATAGTTCGGATACTATGACTGTTTACTGGACAGTATAGTTCTCGTTTTCTCTATGAAGATAAGTTTAGCTGCATAGTTATTTCTATTAATTCATGTCATATATCTTGCCCCATCGTTTGATAATCCCTTGAAATATACTTAACATACATTTTCATATTTTATAATGTAAACTCTAGTGAATGATATATTCTGATAACTATGCTGTTACTGTAGAATGAGTGAAGTATAATTCGACAGTATGTGATGGATAAACTACCGCCTGAGGCAATCCACTTCAATGTGTATATACTCTTTCACACTGTTTCACACAGAGCTGATTACTTTGGATGTTGCAAGCATGTTATCTAGAAACATGTAGCTGAACACTACTCGGTTTGATTGATGAAAGGCATGAGCATAAAAATGATGAAGTCTTCCATCTGCGAACATGTTCTTCAGTCAGATAAGTTATTGTTTCCCGAACAATTTATCCTTTGAAGTTATCTAAAGGGCTAAATTTAGTCATTCTGAAACTTTACATTTTCTGGATGAAAACCTTCGACCGGAACTGGCTGGATTCAGGAGAAAAAAGTCATGCATCTATCGAATCGCAACACAATGGATTATCATTGAACAGAGCTTGGAATGCCAGTCATCTATCTACCTTAACTTCATCGACTTTGAAAATGTCTTCGACCCACACAAAAAACTTGGAGGATCTGGATTTCGCCCATGATATATGTTTGATTTCCCACAAACTGGAAGATATGCAAGTGATAAGCAACAAGTTGGCAGAAGAAGCATACACAGAAAATAGGACTTCAGGTAAACATAGAGAAAATAGAGGTGATGAAGATTCCTGGGTAACACCACCAACAGCAACAACAACAACAACAGACAACCATAACGGACAATAAGCGGCATGAATGGGAGAAATCTGATGGAAACAACCTCTTTCAACTACCTACCTACCTATCTGCCTACCTGGGAAGCACCATTTCAAATACAGGTGGATGGAACTGATGAGGATATCAAAGTGCAAGGATCAAGGAAGCAAAGCAAGCTTTCGTTACTCTCAAGTTTGTGTGGAGATCAACAGCAATACTCAGCAGGAAAATGAATATCAGATCCGAATTTTCAACTCCAATGTGAAGTCAGTGCTACTTACTATATGGATCAAAGAGATACTTGGTGCCGCGCCGCGTCACGAATGTTACATCTAACAAACTACACACCTTCTTCATCAACAGCTGTCTTCAGTCAATACTACTCAGTATTAGATGGCCGGACAGAAGAGATCAGAAATAGGGAGGGATCTCTGGTAATGAACGAACCAACACAGCAGGAACCAATTGTGCAACAAATGTGAATGAAGAAATGGAGGTGGATTGGCTGGCCACACTCTGAGGAAACAATCTATCAAGTGAGTGTCATCACACGTTATACCCTCTCTCTCTCTCGAGTGGAACCCGAATTAGAAGCAGCGAGTTCGTCGTTAGTGCGAGAATGGATTGACATGTATGCGGTGATGTGAAGAGGATATGAAAATATGTGGGCAGACATGGAGCCAGGTGATGGAAACATTGGCGGAGAAGCGAACTCAATGGAGACGTGTGTTTGAAGCTGCATATTCCTCTAGGAACTAAACTAGACAATAAAAATAAACAGTAGTCACACTTTTAATTTGTTTTTAGCAACACTTGTTCTTCCTTCCTTACCTTAAGGTGTCTTAATATTAACGGTTGTATCTCCACCGGCAACACAATAGGTACTGGTTCGATTTCTTGTCGACTCACTACTAAAGCTTGCCTAACTTACTGCTCAATATAAAATCCAGAAAAGAGAGAAGGTTAACTGTGAGGACAGCAAACCAATCCTGTCAAGACAACACCACTGTTACGGAATCCTCAAAGCGTGAAGCCATGTGTTCCACTTGGAATGTAAGCAATGAAGGGAAATACTTGGTCAAAATATTCTATTTACAATTACTTGGAATATGTCACCTATAAGAACTGTAAAGAATAGGAAGTATGACACTATATTGATTCAAACATTCAACCTGCTGTTAGTTGGTTTCGAGTTCCAATCCCAGCTCACTTAGTTCAATCAGCAGAAGCGATTGAATAATTTGACTCATATGCAGATATATGGAACAGAAATGCACTGCGTTAGTCATTTCTGCCTTACTACCTATTAACTGAAATGAAAAATTTCTTCAGGATTCTGATTCCAGCATACTGTTGTGATCGAGATAAATGCTGGGTTTCTGTACATTCTACTGTCGCTTCAACGACTACCACTGATCACTCGACTGCTACGAATATTCTCACACTGTGAAAGACAATAGAACGCACAACAATTAATTTATATTACAATTTCAACAACTCATTAGTCGTTCGATGGTAGAGTGATCAGCAAACACGTGGTAGAGATTCAGGTTCGATTTTTGGCTAACGCATACTTAAATTTCACATTGTGATGTCCAGATATTAATTAAAGGACATGTGTACAACGTAGCAGTCCTCTCTATCCTTCTTTAAGGCTGTGAAACATGACCACTGAAAGTCAAGGATGTGACAAAGCTAGCTATATTCAACCGCAAATTTCTGCGCCCTCTATCCTGTGTTAAATGACATAATCGAGGTCTGGCGTAGAGTGTTAAGTGAAAACGGGGAATCAGTCTAATGGGTTGTGAAATTACATCGATTAATACATGTGATGTGTATGCCAATACATCATTTTCCTCATCGAGAAATGTTAGCTGACACAGAATTAGGTTGGAATAGGGTTAGGGATGATCAAATCAAACTGTGGAATTAGTTCATGAGGTCTTTGACAGTTCCTTTGAACTAGCCACCTGCGTAGATGTAGACTGCTTGGTTGACGTCCTCAGGATGGTAAGAACCAATGACTTGAGACTGTTAGCGATATAGCTCAAAATACTTGTCATTAACAAAGAAACATCTACTCTTTGTGATCTGCATGGTGTTTTTCCCATGTTCCTGTCATTTTCTCTCCCTTCCGGTACTGTATAGAGACTGTGGTAACTTGAACTATTGCAATTCTGTGTTAAAACTTAACCAATCAGTTTTATTAGCTGGCAGTAGGCCTAGAAAATAGGTAAGGCTATCCCCTTCATCTTGTAAAAACAAGTAAATCATTCCACTGTTACTGAAATGTGAAAAGCCTAAAACTTGAAGTCTTATATTCCACTCGGAATGACAAGAAAACAAATCGTTCTAGTGAACTAGTAATTTCACTTTAGACCAGATAGTTGATTCGTCTTGGTTCGGGTTTCTGCAACAGTTTACACCCACAACCCTACCACCAAGGATGGAATCGAGGACCTCGAAGTTATGAAACCAAACTCGTTGACTGTTCAGGCACTTGGCCTGGAATTCAATGACCTGTGACTTCTAACTTTGTCATTTGATGATGCATAATGTTGTCCTCAATCAATGTTTCCAACGGTCATTGGTTCTTACCATCCCGAGGACCCCAATCAGCCAGAAAATCTACACGTCTATACGTGGCTGTCTCAATCTAACTGTTGTGGATTTCATTGACTGATGAGGCCATATTTTGGTTTGACCACCACTGTCTCTTTTCAAACCTGATCAGTCCTATGTCAGTTAACATTACCAGTCGAGGAAGACGATGACTAGGCATGCGTAACATGTGTCCTAACCATCTCAGTTGATGTAACTTCACAGCCCTGTTGACTGATTTTCCCTCCTTACCTAGCACTTGAACGAAGCCTAACCTCAATGTTGCTCACCTTACTGCAGCACTTAGCATGGGAGATAGAACGCAGGCACCTACGATCAAAGACAGCTAGCCTTTTCATGTCTTGCACTTCCAATGGCCATGTCTTACTCACATGGGTAAAGGAAGACGGAGAGAACTGCTGAGCGGTATACACGTCCATTAATCGGCAGGCATGCGGATATCACGTCTACATCAGAGGTGGCTTAAACTGGCATGTGCCAGATGAGCCTTCCGTATCCGTGCTGAGATTTCGTCAGGGAACAACCCGTTGGAGCTGATGCAACTCCTCAAATAAGTGAAGTGGTCAACACGCTCTACCACTTCACCTCCTCCCTATCTTTAAGCTAGGAGCGAGTTAATATAGTCCAGTCCCGTAACGCCATCTTACATTTTACAGGAGCGAATCGCATGCCAGACATTCACAGGCTGCTGCTGAAAGTGTTCAGAAGACTCTGTATTTTGTCAGCGTCTTCACCTAAAAGGAAGGACTATATCATCTGCATATTCTAAGTCAACGAGATTATTCACTGATGGTGGCAAGTCAATCGCTGAGTCTCTGAAGTCAGTAAGGGTTAAGTACAAGGAATGACACAAATTTTGAAGCAAATATCCTTGTAACTCGATTTGCACTTCCCAGTTGATTGGTTGGAACGAAATCTTCAGCATCTATTGACATGTTAGCTCCTGAGCGCATGCTTCGACTATGTTTGAGAATTAAATTCGAAGTAATTTTGGTCATATTTTGGTCCAACCAGTCAACAGGAAAGTCCTAATCGAATTGAATAATAACTGATACCCGCTGCACGAGACGTAACTCCCATGGTCGAAGTGGTCGAGTGGATAACTCTTTGGCATTTGAAACGATGGGTACTCGATGCGTTCGAGCCCCACTGGGAACACCATCCCTCACTGGGGAATATAGATAGGCACATCCAGATGACGAGTCCCAAAATACGACGAAATGCGCAGCCTAGATTCCACCGCTAGTCACAATCCACCAATATTACTTCAATGTATATTCTAGTACACTACAACAAAAGTGAGTGTCATTCAATTTTCAATTCAATTTTCGTTTGATAAAAAAACACCTCGTGTACGCCCACACACACACACACAAATTTAAAACTATCGAACATATTTAAAAATAGTGCAAACATATTTGTGTTTTTTTTCAAACAACACATCATAATTCAATGTTTAAGTCAAGCTGTTGTCAGTGTTACTTTTGCTTTGTTAAAACTTCTCGTCCCAGATGTCTTTTTTTACTTCACAGTAATTGTGAAATAAAGACTAGAATATTTTTAATTTCTTTAAAATTTCAATTTTCAATACATAATTTTTGTTGTTGTTGTCTGTTTGGGCATACTTTTGTTGTCTTTTTGTTAGTTGAGGTAAGAGGTATGAGGGGTTGGGGTGTCACTGAACATATGTTGGCTGAAAAAGACCGAAAGCAGCTTTTTGTCTGTTTAGATGTAACATTTCGACGAGACAGAATAAAATAAAAATAAAAGACTAACAACAGATTTGGTTGACTGAAGGAGACAGTTTGTACGTGTGTGTGTGTGTGTGTGTGTGTATGATTTCTGCCACAAGCTAAAGTTAGTTAGTTAGTTAGTTAATTAATTAGGTGATTTACTTAAAAGCGAAATACATATGCGTGTTTCGTTCTGGCTAGGGACTCCTCAGCTGTAGTGTCCGTCAACTTCTTCTTCGCTAGGCATACAAAATAATAACATGCAATCTCATGATGATGGAGTGATTTAAAAAGTTAGAATCAATTCGCAGATTAATTAACCATCCCATATCAGCTAGCAGACGTTATCTGAATAAGATAGACTAAATACAGATCCCAACATCACCTCACCGTTTTGTAAGAGTCAGCCTGGAAGCGCACTGTCTTCTTCCTGAGCCTAACTGACCGAATTTGAGGGAGTGGTTCATTTTCGTCGTGTTGCATTCGGTTGGTCGTTGGACTTTTTATCGCCGGACATTTACCGTCTTATTTGGTTTATGTGTGGTGTTCAGATTTCTGATCCGACTGTAGAACTGTACATGACATTACAACCTCTGTCATTAATGAATCCCTTTATTAATTTACCGCGTGCTAGTGTGCAATCTCTAACAGACACACGTGTCGCAACTTTGGAGGATTTCGGAGCAATTAATGACTTAGCTGCAAGTAGCCTGGCTATTTAGGTGTTGTCATTTGTGGCTCAAAGCCTCCTATCCATCAATGAATGAGAAGCTGTGGCACAACCAACACTAGGCTTGAGAACATTCGGAAAATGTTGATTTATTCCATTAAATGTACACGACTTCTGGATTCTATTGAATGCGGTATTTAATGATGTCTCTGACAGTCGAAAACTCCCGAACTAACCAACATCTCGATGACTGACTTTCATATAGGCCATATAACAAGCTGGTGTTTTAGTCGTATTGATGAAGAGAACCGTAGATTTCGTCATGAACTAACAAATAAGTTAGCGAATCACTGAAAACCAGCTAGAAGTAATGGACAGCTTGCTTTATAAGAATAGAACTTGGGCACTGTGGTAGAGTATAATTCCACTATGGAGAAAATTTATTCTTAGTTACTTGAAATGATTATGCGATTATGGTTACTGTATAACACTGTGAGACTTAATCAAAATAAATTTTCTGCTTAGTGGAAGTAATGGATGGCTGTTCGATCCTTGTTTAGGATGCTGCAATAGTGCCCACTCAGAACGTCACCAGGTTAAGTGGTCAACCGGTTGACGATTCTCTTTGTGGGTTGAGACCCTAACTTCTCCTGGTCCTCAGTGAATTCAACACTGGAATTAACTTTTTAGCACTAGTTAGTAGGAATTTATTTTGAAGGTTGACCACGGATTGATATCAGTTAGAGAACCATTGAAAACCACCGAGAGCTGGACAGATGTTTCGTCCCGGTTTAGGACTCCTTGGCAGTACACACCCAGGACCTTTCAGTTACAAGGTGAGCTCTTAGACCATTTAGCCACTGGAACCTAACTCACTGGCAAACTCATGAATTCTAACTTCTACCAAAATGTGATTTTAGCTTGACTACCAGCCAGTGTCATCTCTGACGAGTATTTCTTCTCTCTTCCAACCGAATAGACCCCTTCTGGTCATAACTTTTCATTAGAACTCCGGGCAACTTCGTCTTGTAACCAGTAGTCACTAGAGAGCATCACACTGATTTTTCTGGGTTCGAACCTTTTGTGGTGGGTGCATACAGATGATGACTGCCAAACTACGACAAAACATCTGTCTAGTACTCCCAGGTGGTTTTCAGTGGTTTTATAACTGATATCAATCCGTCACCAAAGCTGTAGTCAATCCAAGTTCCCCCCAAAAATACCATTTTCTCAAGCTGACTATTGGCTTCTAGGGTGGAGTTCTAATCAGAAGTTTTTGCCGGTGAGTTCAAACAATCCAGAGTGAAACAGGTGCTCACTGGTTATATATTAGGTAGTTATAGCGCTATATCATGAGGTGAGAGAAGTTAAAATTCACACGTCATTGAATTCCTATCAAAATGAGTGAATAGTTAGGAGGCTGGCCTCGTAACCTTATGCTTCTTGTTAAAATCCCTATGTGGGGGATGGGAGGTCATACTTGCGCAATGCTGAAGACTCCCTAACCAGGACGTAACAGCTGATCCTTTAACTCTCAGTGTTTCTTTTGTGCTAAAATCTGTATTGAAATTACTGGTTAGATAGTAAGTTACCTATGCATGGATTTCTATGGATTTTTGTAAAGAATTCATAAGTGCTGTATCATTCTGCGACGATACTGAATGATAATCACAATCTCCCAATAAAAAAGTAGACGACACCATTTAGTTCTCACCAGTTATCTAGCTGGTGCTGTTTTCATGAAATTCGGAAGGTTAATACTTAATCAATTATCAGTGCCGACTTAGAAGTGAGGTTAAAATTTTGATGGTTTGAAAAAACGTCTAACTTTCGGCATATGATTTATATGAACTGTGATCACGAATAGGCTGATTAGTTCCATAAATCATTAAGCGCCGATCGAAATAGTAGACATGCATATCATAGACGTAGTTGTGTATCAGTCTTAACGAAATTAGATACATAAAATTTGTTAATATAGAAAACAAATTTTGACGTTCCCAACGAATAAAAAGGTAAAACAATATCGCTTTTACTGAAAATCCGCCGTTTAATGCTGCTAATAGCCTTATCGGAGTAGCAGTAAACCAGAATTTACAACATCTCAGGTCGTATTACAATAACTTCATCATAGGTTCTCATACTGAGTCGTAACAAGAAGACGTAAACAGGGAAGAAAATTTTCTTTTCAACGATTCATTTTCATAAGCTGTACAGTCGTAGTCACATTTAATAAAGAATTCGTAAAACCAATCAATCAGATACTAGCAAAATTTGTCCTCGAAAAACGTATTACATAATGTAAGGTGTAGTCTAGATGGGATGACTAACTAGAAACTAGAAAAGAGGGAAGAAGTGGGGATGACGTAATTATTATTATTTTATTATCATTCCCTTGCGATCCGACTGGAATATAGGGCCTCAACAACACATCTCCACTTTGCTCTGTTTTCTGCCGTCCTCTTCAGCTGGGTCCACGATTGACCAAACTCTGTCATCTCTTCCTCACACTATGTCCTCTGTGTCACCCTAGGACGACTTTCTAGGTCAGTGGCTTAATGGTTTATAAACTGGCCTAGTAACCGAAAGGACGTGGGTTCGAAACCCGGTGACTACGTAGTGACGATGAGTTCCAAACTAGAACAAAACAGCTATCCCATACTCCTACGGATGACGTATGACGTGTGAGAAAATGACTAATCAATATAGTTGTGTAGGGTGAACAGGAACTAGTGGAAAGACGATAAAGTGTTTTTATATAAAATTGGTACGTAAACACAATTTTGTTAATAAACAGTAGTAGAGTGGTAATAAAATATAGATGATGCGAATAATAATGATAACAAAATAATAGTAAAAATAACAATAATAAACTTACATAATAAAAAGAAGCAAAATTATAGTGAGAACTTCACTCTGGCCATGTCAGGGCGAGTGAATGTATGTAGTGCTTTTGAATGCAGAGGTCTACTTTAAGATCCCGAGTTGCCAATGAATGAGCTATCTGCTGATGGCGTATTACAAGACCTCTCGTACGATAATGAGGGACTTTGTGTAGCCCTGTGAAACATTCATGCAAAAGGTGGTGCTCGATGTCCAGAGTTGTCAATGTGTTCGAGGATGGAACTGGTAGTACTCTTCTTTTCTCGTCTGGTTAGCCAAGCTGGACAGTTTTCCAGTAAACGTTTGTCGACTTGACTTTGTGTACGGCGGATATACTTTGCTCACCCTACTGTGGCCAGAGTAACGTTCTCATTGTAACTTCGCTTCCTTTTATTATGTAAGTTTACTGTTATCATTATTATTCCCATCGCTCATATTTTATTACCACTCTATTACTGCTTATTAATAAAACTGTGTTTGCGCACAGCTTTTATATAAAAACACTTTATCGTCTTTCCACTAGTTCCTGTCCACTCTACACAATCATATTGATTCGTCGTTTTCCTACGCTTATTAAGTCATGCCAGCTTCTGCCCCTTTTTCTAGCTTCGAATTAGTCACCCCACCTAGGCTATATCTTACATTATGTAATACGTTTTTCGAGGACAAATTTTATCAGTATCTGATTGATTGGTTTTATTAATTGTCTATTAAATGTGACTACGACTGTACAGCTTATGAAAATGAATCGTTGAAAAGAAAATTTTCTTCCCTGTTTACGTCTTTTTGTTATTTTTGAATGCATAGATTTGATAAATATATATGAAATTATAAAAACAGCATGTATTTATGCAGTGAAACTTTCACTTCATGCGATAGGGGAGTGTTAGAACCAGATCAAATTCTTATCTCAAAAATTCTCCATTCCTATGTAAACACTCTGAATTCCACTTAGAGAGAAATACTTGTACAATAAGACTTTCACTGTGATTTTTGAAATCTTTCTGACTGATTTCAATGAGATCAGAGTCGATGTTATGATCAGAGATTTTCCAAGCTTCCCGCCACCTCCTCAGTGGGTTTGTTTCTTGATGTTTGTCTAAAACCTCTATAGTCCTGAAATTATGCCGTACCAATTAAAGCACTATTTGAACTCAGGTGACCATATATGAGCTTATACAGAGAGTTGACATCTGAATGGATGACAACCAGGGATGTCCTCCAGGAATGCCCGCTGTCCTCGCTTTTATTTAGCGGTGGGTGATCTATTTCAGTCACTGAGCTACTTGAATTTCTATCCCATAAAATGCATAAAATTTCCTCTATTTCTCATTGCTTTAATCATTAAGTTATGTCTGTGGGTCACTATCTATACTTGTGTACATTTTAAATTGGATTTCAAACTACTGCTTTGGCCAAGACTAAATTCTACCAGTCGAGTTTGCAATGTGGCCACCATGCCACTAGGGGGCTCACCATCACGATGCACAGTGAATCGTTAATATTAGATGGTTGGAGGCAATCGGCCACAGGTAGCCCTACTCGACCTAGGTTTCGTGCCAGTTGGCACTCACCAGTCAGCAAGGAGTATCTGCAATCATGAGGGAACTCATGTGTCTTCTGAGATTCAAAACCGTGTCACCAAGTGAGTACTGCAGTCAGAGACGTTACCACTGAGCTTTTCAGGTTGTATTGGATATTTTTTGTGATTGGACACTGGTCAGTAATTAGTGTAATGTGTCTAGTCCTATCTTTGGTGCGGACTGAATTCTATCAGTCAATATTATGCTTCCATGTATAGACACTGACAAAATTCAGAGTTTTCCGAACAATATTTCAGTAGGATGTTTACATATGTTTTTGTAGTAAGTCTGGAGTGAGATTCACGCTGTCGAATGTACGATGATGCTTCAAGACTGGTCCTCATCGACCAATAATTTTAAGGATATGTGGTGAAATATGTTAGCGTGCTGATCACTGCACTTATTCTGCGGAGTTACATCAGCCCTGATGATGAGTAATATTGAGGTTAGGCTTAGAGTGTGAGTTAAACAGGGAAATTCAGTAGATAAGGTTGTGAAGCTGCAGCGATCAGTATGGCTACAACATGTTTTCGACATCCTACTGCCTTTATCAGCATTCAGTGTCAGCTGATATAGATAGATTTTGGTGGGAAATGGGTTAGGAGTGGTTAGAGTAATATACAGCATCAAATTTTGAAGTCTTTAACTTTTGGTTTGAGTTGTGTAGACAGGCACAGACTACTTAGGTGGAGCACGCTAAGAACCACCGGCTGAAGACTGATGATGGTACGGCTTGAAATACTTCTTAATATTGCAGAGCAATCCACTCTTTATAAATACCCAAATCCATTCAATTCCCAATATTCTCCGTCTTAATCATGTCTTTCTTCCGTACAATTCCGTTTAATATAGTTTCTTTTCTCTTTATGTGTATTTTCGTCAAGTGTAGTAACTGGAACTGCTGCAGTTCAGTTCATATTTCTACTTTGAATTAGGATAGTAAAAAAGTGATGTTGAGGACTCCTTAGAAGCAGAACTGGATATTCTGAAATACGTCTTCGTCTAAAATGGATACCCACCAAGATTCATTGATCAGAATATCAAACCAAAAATTCAGAGGAAAGAAACATCACGTGAACCTAAATTTCAAGGGAGGCTTAACCTACAGTATCCTCAAGGGCAGAATATCATCATTTTTGAGAGTAATGTTCCCCAACCGTCCATTGGCCTGCAGAAGCCTTAAGGACAAAAGTTTGCATCTGATCACTTCTATGTGCATATATCAGTTCATATATTGCTTTGAAGCCAGATATATTGATCGTTCTATGCGTAACCTGTCTAAAAGAGTTCACAAGAACACTATCCCATATGATTGTAGATAGGTGGTATTGGCTGTAAGATAATTGAATAGCTTGTCAATATTGGCCATTCCACCTCAACAAGGACCTCCTTCAAAGTAATCCACAAAATGAAGAACAACCTGCTAGAGGAAATATGCTTTCGTCTTCTTTGCACTGCTGAAGCTTTAACCATTCAGATAGAGAAACTGCAAGTATGCTTTTTTTCCTTCACGTTCCCCAGTGGAACATAGGGCCTCAAGCTAGTGGCTCGAAGTTTCTGTAGCAGTGGTGATTAATTTTACAGGATGGGGTTGCTAGCCTTATGCCCAGCCTTTCCTCTTTACCAGCATTATTTCTGGCTTCGCGAGGTGAAGAAGTGCGTCTGTGGCCGGGGATCGAACCCCGGACCATGTGCATGGTCAGCGAGCGTCCTAACTGCTATGCCACCGACACACTGCAAGTATGCTTACAAAATAAAATTATTCAACCATATCTATTATTGTGGTAAATTGAGATGGGTCGGGCATACATTGAGGAGACTGTCAAATGACATCGCGCCCAAAGCAGGCCATCGCTCCAGTGGAATCCAAATGGGAAGCGGCGAGTGGGTCGTCGTTGTGAGGGTGACATGAAGGAGATAGTGTGGGGTGGGGGAGGTGAGAGATTATGGTCAATCTTGGACCCAGCTGAAGAGAACGGCAGAATACGGAGCAAAGTGGAGATTTGTTGTTGAAGCTCTATGTTCCACTCGGAACCCAAGGGAATAATAATAATAATAAATAATACTATTGTGGTAACAGCCTTTTTGATTTTTATTAACTTGATTTTGGTTTGTTTGTTTTTCTAACTCCTCTATTTCTTTCGAACTCTTACATAATTCTATATTTTCCTTCGTTTCTATGTACATTTTGACTACAACTCAGTCATTAAATTATTCATCTTATTACATAACTTTAATAGGCTTGCTTATTCAACTCCTTTTATGCATTGACTAATGTTTTCAGTTATAATTATGACAACTCATCACTTTTGTTACTACCCTCTTTCATGAAAAACAAAATTGTACATAAATGTGATTGTGTGGCTGAAGAGGAAAATCAGTTCATAGAGAAAACAGCCTCTTCGTTGAACTACGCATTTCATTTTCATTATGAATATCTGGATGGGATTATTCAGGAATATATTAGAATATCAATTGTGCTTTCAATTAACTACTCAGTTTCTACAAACCAATACTTGAATATCAATGAAATGCTCACTAGCGACTGGCCCTATTCAGGTAGGCAGTTACTTGGCATTCTAGTGAGAAGTCATGACCAGTAGGGTACAGCAGGTCGGGCGTGAGGACAGATACTCGCCGAAGATATTGACTAGTGGTCGCACTATGTCATGAACTGGCAGAAGTTGGAATTCATGGGGTGTCCACTGGATTGGGATCCAGTGGCTTAATGGTCTACGAGCTCACCAGCCTTGTAACCAGAAGGTCCTGGATTCGAACCCCGCAGTGTGGGTGCGTGCCGATGAAGAGTCTGCCAGTATTCCCTGCAGGTTTTCCAATGGTTTTCTAACTGATGTCAGCTCATGCTGAAATCCTGTGACCAACCAATCAAATCCCTACGAACCAATACTTGAATATTCAGTCTTTAGTTTAAAGTTTTGATTAATATTCAGTTGCATTGAATTATTACTCTCTTTCTCTCTCTCTTACATATTACCTTAAGCTGTTTACATGGTTGACCTTAATGATGCTTCCATCTTGAACTATTTGTTATTATTATTATTATTACTTTCAGTTTGTATCACGTTTTTCTAAGGAATTTTAACCTAACCTTCCATCAGTTTTAACAAGTTATTTCGAATAGAAATTCCCAGCGCATATTTTGCTGTTGTTGTTGAAGCGGATTACTGTGAATTGATTGATTGACTGACTGACTGACCGACCGACAGACTGATCGAATGATTGACTGACCGATAGACTAACTAAAATTTTTGGCTTTTAGTTTAATGAACACTTATGCTTATTTTTCTAGAATTTTAAGCTAGCATATTTTTTTTCGGTTAAGAAAAGTAATTTCCCATTGTTAGTTTGCAAAATATTTGATTGACTGTAAAGGCTTCATCAACGGAAGAACTATTTGATAAACCAGCAAAGAGTACTGAATGCCGGTTTCTTCTAAGTTCCAGACTATTCAACAGGACACGTACACCTTACCCTAGGACTAACATGTTACAAGATGATCCATTTTAAGCATTTGGAATTCCCTAAACCCGTGAATTCTAACATCTATCAATCAGTGATATATTGCGTCACCGTCAGCTGATGCCATCAGTGAGTATTTGTCTTTACATTATTCAACTTGGTGGACCCTATTGGTCATAACTTTTTATTAGAACTTTAGAAGCTCCACTCCGGTGTTAGTCAATAGTGAGTAGTAGGTTAGAATACGGACTGATGTCAGTTAGTGGCGAAGTGATCAACAGGTTGGCCTTGTAACCTAAGAGTCCTAGGTTTGAACCCCACCCCCCACCTCCATGTGGAGTCATGCACGCTATTGCTGAAGAGTCACGAACTTAGACGAATCAGCTGTTCATTACTCCCTGTTAGTTTTCAGTGGTGCTCTTAGTGATTTCAATTACTAATCAAACTTGTAACCAGTCAAATGCCTCAGTAACATTAACTGAATCGATTACTTATTATCCTTCCACAGTACTACCACAGTGCCCAAGTTTTACCCATATATTAATACTTATTATCCTATTGATTATTTAATTCAGTTTTAGATTTTCCCGTCGATTGATTGGACCGAAGTGCCCAGTCTCATGTTGACACTTCGGCTTCTTGTGCATGTGTTTCGATGATGTCTGCGCATGTAATTTAGAAGTTAATTGGTGGATGGTGACTAGCAGTGGAATCCAGGTTCCGTATTTCGTCCTATTCGGAACTCATCATCTAGATGTGCCTGCCTCCCCCAGTGAGTGATGATGTTCTTGCCAATCCTCGAACCCAGTGCCCACCAATTCAAACGCCATCGTGTTATTTACTAAACTACCTGGACCACGAGATCCACCTCTTGTTCAACGGGTCATATTAACTACTTAATTCAATTTTTTTAGATTTTTCCGTCGACTGATTGTATCGAAGTGCTCGGTCTCAGGTTGACAAGTGGGCTTCTGGTGGCTCCCGTGAGAAAGTGGTCTAGTGGATAAAGCTTTAGCGTTTGAAACTATGGGCACTGGGTTCCAGCCTCGGTGGGAACATCATCACTGACTCACTGTGGAATGCAGGCACATCTAGATGACGAGTTCCAAACAGGACGAAATGCGTATCCTGGATTCCTATTTATTAGTTAAAACTATAAAAATTGACTTGTCAAAACATTCAATACAAAGATAATAATAATTCCACATTAGTTTGTTTATTAGATATATCACACAGTGAAACAGTATTATTTACTGGATGACAAGTTTCGAACAAAATTTATTGTTCATAATCATATTAATTGAATGATTATGATTATGAACAATAAATTTTGTTCGAAACTTCGTCATCCAGTAAATAATACTGTTTCACTGTGTGATATATCTAATAAACAAACTAATATGGAATTACTTACTACCACCACAGTGCGCAAGTTTTACACATATATTAATAAAGATAATAATAATAAGTTATTAAAAACACTTACAGTTAAAAATTCATTGAAATCGATGCTTCCACTAGCATCTTGATCAAATGTTCGAAACAAATGTTCATAGAATGGTCTTGCTTTACCATCTGGGAAGAATTGTGTATACATACTTAAAAATGTTGAACGATTTAGTAGGCCTGAAGGACAGTCTTTCTGTAAAGAAGATGAAATATATTGAGAGAAAAACATGTATAAATATATATATATTAAAAAATTAATAAAGAAACTTTTCAGGTTTCTGAGGCGATCTTAATGCATTTCAGAGTAGATATCATCACGAACTGACATGGGTTAGAAGATCATTGTAAAACCAAACAGCACTCAACAGCAATTTCGTCCATAGTGTCATGTGTGTGAATCGGAACCTCATCTACGGTATTCGTTGGCGAGGAAAAACTGACAGCAGTTTGAATTCATCGCTTGCTGATCTCTAACAAGGTGACTGGATGGTCAGTGGGATCACCTCACAATCTATATGCACACTACTGAAGACTCTCAAATGAGGAAGAAACACCTGTGCAAAGTTGTATGGTTTTCAGTGATACTCTAACTGTTGTCCATTAGTGACTTAATGAACGCTGAGAGACAAATTACTTGTTAAACCTTCAGTTATTTACTTAGTTTGTATAATTCTAATTGAAAATAGACATATATTCTCATTTGTTGGTAATTCGCATTATAAATAGGCCTGATGTTTCCACTTTTACCCTGTTGTCTCCAGTCTCTTTTACCTGATTTCATGACTGCCCACGGGTTTTCGTTTCCTGCTCATATGATCTCCATGTCACCCTCCAACGCCCAGCTGTCACTGAACATTCTCCAATGCATCTCTATTTTCTTCGGCATATTTTTTGGGCCTATGGTTCTTGGTTGGTTGTTTTCTAGGATTACTTTTTCTCAAATTTTATTCTTTTACGTTCCCAGTGGAACATAGGGTTACTTCAAGCTAGAAACTTGAAGTTTCGGTAGCAGTGGTGTGTTTTTTATTTTTACGGGATGGGGTTGCTAGCCTCATGACCAACCTTCCCTCTTTCCCTGTATTATTACTGGTTTAGTGAGGTAAAGAAGTGCGTCGGCCGGGGATAGAACTCCGATCCACATACGGGGTTGGCGGGGATTCTACCGCTGTGCCACCGACGCTAATCTTTTCTAACCAGCCATCTGATCTTTAATCCCGGACACTTGTTAATGAAAGTCTGAAGTAGTCTGTTGGAAATCATTTTAGTGACGCAGGAGTGCCAGTTCTCTGTAAAAAACAGAAGCAATGACCGACTTGATATTAATTTTAGAAATTTGTAATCTCATACTATTCACAGTGTAAAACTTTCACTTTCTGATAAACCAGTCCATATATTTTGCCATTTATTTGTATTACACTTCGACTCTTGACGAGATTTCCCAAACCATCAGTCAGCTGCTACATTTTCAGTGCTTATTTACTATACCGCTACGTCTCTAGCTACATCGTCGGGTGATGCTTGTTCAAGTCTCTGAGATGAACATCAATTGCCTAGAGATTGTTAAGGACTACTAGGAGACAAGAAACCAAGAACTTGAGTACTTTTTCTTGGTTGATCGCCTTAAAAACCCTTAAGACGTTAAGAGTACTCTTTGTTGATACATCTTTTTAATATATTTAGATAAGAGTTAGTAATATGAACATAGACATACTCTCCGAGGAATTATTATAATATTATTATTGTTTCCTTTAATTCCTAGAGGAACATAGGGCTTCAGCCGTGCGTATCCATTGCGTTCGGTTCTCTGCTAGAGTCTTCACCTGGCTCCAAGTCTGCCCACACGCTTTCATCTCCTCTTCACATGACCTCCTCCAAGTCACCCTCGCACTGACGACCAACTCGACGCTTCCCTTTCGGGTTCCACTCGAGCGATGGCTTGTCTAGTGATGTCACTTGATGGTTTCCTCAGAGTATGGCCAATCCATCTCCATTTCTTCCTGCATATTTGTTGCACAATCGGTTCCTGCTTGGTTCGCTCCCAGAGATCCCTGTTGCTGATCTTTTCTGGCCATCTGATCTTGAGTATTGAGCGAAGACAACTGTAAATGAAGGTCTGTAGTTTGTTTGAGATGCTCTTTATGACGCGCAGTGCAAGTCTCTGATCCGTATATTAGCACTGACTTCACATTGGAGTTGAATATCCGGATCTTATTTTCATTTTCATGCTGAGTGCTGTTGACCTCCACACAGACTTGAGAGTAGTGAAAGCTTGTCTTGCTTTTCCGATTCTTGCTTTGATATCCTCGTCAGTTCCGTTCACCTGTAGTTGAAACGATGCTTCCCAGGTAGGTAGGTAAAAGAGGTTGTTTCTTTCAGGTTCTCCTCTATTTTATGCTAATTGTTGTCCGTTGTTGTTGCTGTTGGTGTTGGCCAGGAATCTTCATCACCTCTGTTTTTTCTATGTTCACCTGAAGTCCTATCTTCTCTGGATGCTTCTTCTTCTGCCAACTTGTTGCTTTTCACTTTCATATCTTCCAGTTTGTGGGAAATCAGACATACATCATCGGCGAAATCCAGATCCTCCAAGTTTTTTGTGTGTGAGTCCATTTTATGCCTGTTTCCTCACTGCCCGCTGTCTGTCTCCGAGGAATACGTCAGTGTAATAACTTTGCATGCTTCGCCGTAGTATACATCATCAATCAATGATAAATAAGTAATCTCGACTGTGTAGTCTACAAGTTCATTCAGGTATAATTCTTTCAATAACACTCCATTATATCTGACAGTGTGATAGATGTATGAAATTTAATTCTCATTATTTATATGAATCCATCCAAAGTATCCCTGCATTAATAGGCACCAGAAGCTAAAATCTAAATTAACTGGACTGTGGGTTATACAGACCTAGTACATACAAGCAGTCTGATTTTCTGTCCTTATAACCACCTTTTAGACTGATCAGTTCGTCGAATAAGTAATAAGAGTACTGTGACCAGTATAACCAGCTAATAAATCATTGCTGAAAAAAATATGCTGAAGGCAGCAGAGACGCATTGGACATACTCTGAGAAGATCTTCAAATGACATTACATTCCAGGCGTGGCTTACAGTAGATCCCGAATGGGAATTGAGGAGTTGGAGATAGTTCCGAGGGTGACACAGAGAAGATGAACTGAAGAGAAAATAAAAGCTTGTAGACAGTCATATATATATAATTCCTTCACGTTCCCACTGTAACGTAAGGCTACTTCCAGCTAGAGGCTCGAAGTTTCGGTAGCAGTGTTTTTTATTTTTTGAGGATGGGGTTGCTAGCCTCATGCCCAACCTTTCCTCTTTACCAGTCTTATTACTGGCTTAGCGAGGTAAAGGAGTGCGTCGGCCGGGGGTCGAACCGTGGACCATGTGCATGGTGGGCAAGCTTCCCAACCGCTGTGCCACCGACGCACTGTAGACACTGTAGGCAGTCATGGAGCCAACTAAAAGTGATGACAGAGAAGCGAATGCCATACAAATGTGCTGCTTACTCCCTGTATTCCTCTCAGGAAGCAGGAAAATTGATAATAATAATAACAGTGATACTGTGAGAATCTCTATACCATCACCTCCCTGAATTCAAATGGGACCACCTAACATTACTCTACTAAACTGCTGTTTTCTTTCCTTTGCGTTCCGAGTGGAACAGCTTCAGTTTGCGTCTCAGTAGTGGTTGTGATGTTTGATTTTTACATAGTGGGGTGGCTAGTCTCACACCCAACCTTAAGTCTTTGCCGGGATTACTACGGGCTAGGCGATGTTTATGAATTCTTCGGCCGGTAAGTGAAAACGGAGTGCGTTTTAGTTAGTCTCTTGCCCCACTAACGAAACACTACCCGATCGAAAATTCTTTAAGCTAAAGAAGCGATAGCAATTTGGATTTTGGTGGAAAAACATAAATAAATTTTGTGTTTCTTCCCTTAATACACTGAACTTTCACTATATAGGTGTATATACATATTCCCTTAACCTTGATTACCTGAAATAATTTTATTATACCCGTTTACTTATTTATGTATACCTTATACACAATTTACATTGAACTGTTTACCATTTCCCCCCCCCCCCTTCACTCCACTACTTTTCCTTGTTTATGGGATTCTATCCACAGAAACACACACACACAAGCATACATCGAGAAACACACAAATAAACACACTGTCCATATTTCTTATGAAAGCCTGGATTATATATTTCACCTAAATTGTGCTTTCTCTCATCTGACCACCATCATTTTGGTGCCTAGATTTTTTTTCACATGAAGGTCATAATGTAATTGACTGATGAGCGGGGATTATTTATTAATTTCATTCTTGTTTAGTATAATACATCGATGGTTTAATATAGTAGAATATGTTTGCCAACCACACGCGAGAGATCCATGGTTCGATTCCCGACTGATGCATTCTTAAAAAACCCACGCTTAGCTGACTAACCAACAGTAAGCCTGGAGAAAGAAGAAAGGTTTGACAGTAAGGCTAACATCCTCATATGCCGTAAAAATCGATTAACAACAACATCATGGTTACTGAAACCTCAAAACTCAGCATTTGAAGCCCTATGTCGTTTTTACTCAGAATGTAAGAGATGAGCAAAAGCGCTGAGTGGCAGTCAAACCTCTCTCCTACCTAAATTTCATGGATTTCGAAAAGGCATTCGACGGACAGCGTTGACCGAGAAGTAATATGGAAACTACTTCAACACTATGGCGTGCAGTGCCTCAAGTTTTTATCAACCTCACTCAATAGCTGGCTATATGACAATGCCCTGTGTCAAGTGATCCACAACGGAAAACTCAGCGAGGCGTCCGAAGTACATACAGGAGTAAGAAAAGCTTGCTGCCTGCCTATTATCACCGATGATATTATTAGTTGTGGTGGACTGGATTATGCGTCAGACTGTGCAGTGGGAGTGAGGAGACAGGAATACACTGGACCACCGATAAGAAGACTGTAGAAGATCTGGATTTCACACGTGGATGATATATGTCTAATGTCACACAAACTCGAAGACTTGCAGACGAAAAGCAACAAACTGGCAGAATAGGCAGGCTGGCAGTGAAGATAGGACTCCAGGTGAACATAGAGAAGACGGAGTTGATGAAGATAACCAACCAGTAGCAACAGCAACAACGACAACCATCACCAGTCACCATCAACGGGAGAGATTTAACAGGGGCTACCTCCTTCACTTATCGTTTCAACCACAGCTGGAGGAACGAGGAGACAGACATAAAATGCACCCGCACAAAAACATGGGTGATCTGGACTACGCCCACAAACTGGAAGATATGCAAGTGAAAAGCAACAAGTTGGAAGAAGAAGCATTCACACAAGATAGGACTTCAGGTGAACATAGAGAAAATATAGGTGATGAAGATTCCTGGCCAAGAGCAACATCAAAATTAACAACAACAATGGATAACAATCAGCATGAATGGGAGCACTCTGAAGGAAACAACCTCCTTCACCCACCTACCTACCTACCCACCTAGGTAGCATCGTTCCAACTACAGGCGGATGGAACTGATGACAATATCAAAGTGCGAGGATCGGGAAAGCAAGACAAGCTTTCATTACTCTCAAGTCTGTGTGGAGATCAACAGCACTACTCAGCATGAAAATGAAAATCAGATCCGGATTTTCAACTTCAATGTGAAGTCAGTGCTATGGATCAGAGACTTGGCGCCGCGCCACGCTGCGTCACGAATGTCACTTCGAACAAACTACAGACCTTCATCAACAGCTGTCTTCCCTCAATACTACTGAAGATGAGATGGCCGGCCAGAAGAGATCAGCAATATGGAGGGATCTCTGGCAATGAACGAACCAACCTAGAAGGAACCAACTGTGCATCAAACATACAGGAAGAAATGAAGGTGGATTGGCTATACTCTGAGAAAACGAACCATCAAGCAATTGACATCACACGCCAGGCCATCGCTCGAGTGGCACCCGAATTGGAAGCGGTGAGTTGTTCGTCAGTGCGAGGGTGATATGGAGAACGTAGTGTGAAGAGGAGATGAAAGCATGTGGGCAGACGTGGAGCCAGGTGATGGAAACGTTGGCGGAGAAGCGAACTCAATGGAGACGTGTGTCTGAAGCCGTGTGTTCCTCTATGAATTAAAGGAAACAATACTAACAATAATCCCATTATATCTTTATGTCTGAAAATTCTTCTCTGTGTTCATCAAAAGCAATTAAAAAAAAGTGCTGAACACAGAAGGACATTTTGAACAGCACGGCGTTCAAAATCATCTCGTTTTAAATATAAGAGTGTGATTTGCTAACCATTTTTATTTTTTATTCCTTTACGTTCGCAGTGGAACATACGGCTGCTTCAAGCTAGAGACTTGAAGTTTCGGTAGCAGTGGTTTTTATTTTCATTTTAGAGGATGGGTTTGCTAGCCTCATGCCCAACCTTCCCTCTTCATTAGTTTTATTACTGGCTTAGCGAGGTAAAGGAGTATGTCGGCCAGAAATTGAAATCCAGACCTCCTGAATGCCTGGTGAGCATTCTAACTCTGTGTGCCATCAACGCCTCATCCCAGGTGGGACTTGAACTCGCAACTTACAGAATAGAAGTCCGACGGGTGCACTTGCTAACCATGAGAGAGTATAATAAATACTATATCTGACATAACACAAAATGATATGGTATTTTTAATTGCATAACATTTGAAGCAAAACTTATTATAGTGTAGAATATGAGTATAATAATAGAATTGTTCTGAGAAATGAGTTTATACCCAGTGCAGAATGCTAAACTTGTTCTATTGCAAAGAATTTCTACCTCAAATTGAATTAATAGTCGATAGTATAACATTTCAAACAATATTGTTCTATCCAAAATAGACTTTAATAACCTGTAATGACTTTTTTTCTCCACTCTCATTGAAAAGTCTACAGTAGTAGGTTGAAACTTGTATTGGAAGTTTAATGGTTAAATGCTTGTCGATTAGGCGAGTAGGCCAGCTTTCATTCCAAGCTGATAAAATATTAAATCATGCCCAATTAACTCTCCGGTAGTAAGTTCAGTGAGGAGGGAAGGTTGATTGTAAGGATATCAACTCCACTATGTAAAGAAAACAACACTACTAAGAATTTAATTGGTGGATGACGACTAGCAGTGGAATCCAGGATGCGAATTTCGTCCTATTTGGAGCTCGTCATCTAGATGTGCCTGCATTCCACAGTGAGTGATGATGTTCCCACCAAGGCTCGAACCCAGTGCCCATAGTTTCAAACGCCAAAGCGTTATCCACTAGACCACTTTCCCACGGGAGCCGCAAGAATCCGATATTTCAGCCTGAGACCGAGCACTTCGGTCCAATCAGTCGACGGGAAATCTAAAAAAATTGAATTAAATGATTATTATGACCCCTTGCACAAGAGTTGGATCTCGTGGTCCAGGTGGTCTAGTAAATAATGCATTGGCGTTTGAATTGGTGGGCACTGGGTTCGAGGCTTGGTAGCAACATCATCATTCACTGTGGAATGCAGGGACATCTAGATGATGAGATCCGAATAGGACGAAATGCGCATCCTGGATTCCACTGCTAGTCACCATCCACCAATTAACTTCTAAATTACATGCCCAGACATCGTCGAAGCATATGTACAAGAAGCCGACGTGTCAACCTGACATCAGGCAATTCAATCCAGTTAATCGACTGGCAAAATCTAAAATTGAATAATCAGATCCTTCTGTGTCTACGTTTTCAATATCTCAATTTACAGGGAAAATATTCATTAAGATATCGATAAAAGACGGAATAAACGGGCACAGCAATATTTAGTAAAGGAACTGTTAAGGCGAAATTAAGATTACTTGGTATGCAGTAGATGACTTTGAAAGTATCGGTGACATCAATCTTGTGTTCTCTATAAACAAGGTGAGACAGAGTGTGTCAAGGATAGGAAAATTGCATGATGGAAACGGCATGAAGTAGAGTAAATAAGATACATTTTTATGGGTGAAAAGATTAGGTGATTGTATGACATATCCCTATTTTCTGAAGTGGAGCCACCTGCTTTATTTTGTGGGTATTAGAATGTTTTGAATAAATAGGCCGAAATATACCAGAATGATTTCATAAAAATCCAATAATTTATTTTTTTATTTTATATTTTATTATAGCTTGTTTCCAAACAAGTGGTGGCACAAGTATGCAATTTCCACAAATTTAGCAGACTAACCATTGATATCAGGTGTGCATCAGCCGGGAATCGAACCCAGGAATATGTGCATAGTTGGCGAGCGTCCTAACCACTGTGCCACCGACGCTTAACTTTTGAACTTACTTATATTGGACTATTAACAATCTATTTCCAAGTAACTTTCGGAATTCTTATGTCAATGATTCAATGTTACCTGCTTAAAATAAATCCTAATGTTGTCAGTAACAATCATTCTTCCATTATAACTGTAGAACTTGATGAAGCAGTTACCGAAAAGAAAAATATTCTTTGTTCAGTAATCAATCCTTTGAAATTTCTAATGAGCATCTTCAATCAGCTAGAGGTTTCTATTCAAGTATTGGTTTGCACGGATTTGACTGATTGGTTACAGGATTTCATCATGAGCTGAGATTGGTTAGAGAACCATTGGAAAACCTGAGAGTACTGGACAGCTGTTTCGTCCTAGTTTGGGACTCTTAAGCAGTACGCACCACCGGGGTTCGAACCCAGGACCTTCTGGTTACAAGGCGAGCTCGTATACCATTAAGCCACTGGGACCCGGTCCAATGGTCCATGAATTCTAACTTCTGCCAATTCACGATTAGCACAACCGCTAGCCAATGTCTTCGGAGAGTATTTGTCCTCACACCCGACCTGCTGCACCCTACTGATCACGACTTCCTACTTGAACCCTAAGTAACTACCTACCTGAATAGGGTCAGTGGTTAGTGAGCATCTTATTGATATTCAAGTTTTGATTTGTAGGGATTTTGTTGATTGGTTACAGGATTTCATCATGAGCTGATATTAGTTAGAGAACCATTGGAAAACCTGCAGGGAGTACTGAGCAGCTGTTTCGCCAGCCTAGTTTGGGACTCTTCATCAGTAGGCGCCCAACACCCGGGTTCGAACCCAGGACTTCCTGGGTTTTTAATACAAAATTTCATTCAAAAAGCATTTAAAAAATAAAATAACTTGTCATTAAACCACTATAGCAACAGACTACGTACGACTCTACAATCAGTGGGGATATTCAATAAAGCCACTGAGAAAATTTAGTAGGCTATTAATTTTAAACAGGCCGCCAAGAGATGTTATCCATAATTACATTAAATTTATCCTGCCTGTGGTGTTTACATTCTAAAATTGTTTATCGAATTCATGTGATTGTCAGACAGACTGAAAAATGAGTCAAAACATTATCTCACCTATTTTAACATTCAATGCCGACCTTGTAGTCGAGACGTCAAATACTGTGTGAGTGTGTGTGTTTGTATGTTATTACTAAACAGATTACTCTAAAATGTAGTTACTTTATTTAATTTTATTTGTACCTACACGTTGATAGATTGGACCGAAGTGCTCAGCTTTAAGTTGTCATGTCGGCTCCTTGTACGGATGCTTCATAAAAGGTCTGTGACTATTTTGATTTGACACTAGTAACTAGTGTGATGCGTCTAGTCCTCTCTTTGGTGCAGACTGAATTTTATCAGTCAGGTTGTAATGTGGCCACCATTCTAGGTAGCCCGCCATCACGGTGTACATTGGTTTGATGATATTAGATAGTTGGAGGCAATCGGCAGGAAGCCTTGGACCTAGGTTTCGTGCTAGTTGGCACTCGTCAGCAAGGCGTATCTGCAACCTTGAAGGAACTCATGTCCCTTCTGAGATTCGAACCCGCGTCATCCAGTGCTGCAGTCAGAGACGTTACCACTGAGCTATTCGGGCTCGCGATTGACCTCCTGTAGGACTGTAGTGGATATTTTGATTTGACACTAGTAACTAGTGTGATGCGTCTAGTCCTCTCTTTGGTGCAGACTGAATTTTATCAGTCAGGTTGTAATGTGGCCACCATTCTAGGTAGCCCGCCATCACGGTGTACATAGTTTGTGATGATATTAGGTGGTTGGAGGCAATCGGCAGGAAGCCTTGGACCTAGGTTTCGTGCTAGTTGGCACTCGTCAGCAAGGCGTATCTGCAACCTTGAAGGAACTCATGTCCCTTCTGAGATTCGAACCCGCGTCACCCAGTGCTGCAGTCAGAGACGTTACCACTGAGCTATTCGGGCTCGCGATTGACCTCCTGTAGGACTGTAGTGGATATTTTGATTTGACACTAGTAACTAGTGTGATGCGTCTAGTCCTCTCTTTGGTGCAGACTGAATTTTATCAGTCAGGTTGTAATGTGGCCACCATTCTAGGTAGCCCGCCATCACGGTGTACATAGTTTGTGATGATATTAGGTGGTTGGAGGCAATCGGCAGGAAGCCTTGGACCTAGGTTTCGTGCTAGTTGGCACTCGTCAGCAAGGCGTATCTGCAACCTTGAAGGAACTCATGTCCCTTCTGAGATTCGAACCCGCGTCACCCAGTGCTGCAGTCAGAGACGTTACCACTGAGCTATTCGGGCTCGCGATTGACCTCCTGTAGGACTGTAGTGGGTAGTTTGATTGGACACTAGTAACTAGTGTTATGTGTCTAGTCCTCTCTTTGGTGCAGACTGAATTCTACCAGTCAGGTTTGCAATGTGGCCACCATTCTAGGTAGCTCGCCATCACGGTGTACATTGGTTTGATGATATTAGATAGTTGGAGGCAATCGGCAGGAAGCCTTGGACCTAGGTTTCGTGCTAGTTGGCACTCGTCAGCAAGGCGTATCTGCAACCTTGAAGGAACTCATGTCCCTTCTGAGATTCGAACCCGCGTCACCCAGTGCTGCAGTCAGAGACGTTACCACTGAGCTATTCGGGCTCGCGATTGACCTCCTGTAGGACTGTAGTGGATATTTTGATTTGACACTAGTAACTAGTGTGATGCGTCTAGTCCTCTCTTTGGTGCAGACTGAATTTTATCAGTCAGGTTGTAATGTGGCCACCATTCTAGGTAGCCCGCCATCACGGTGTACATAGTTTGTGATGATATTAGGTGGTTGGAGGCAATCGGCAGGAAGCCTTGGACCTAGGTTTCGTGCTAGTTGGCACTCGTCAGCAAGGCGTATCTGCAACCTTGAAGGAACTCATGTCCCTTCTGAGATTCGAACCCGCGTCACCCAGTGCTGCAGTCAGAGACGTTACCACTGAGCTATTCGGGCTCGCGATTGACCTCCTGTAGGACTGTAGTGGATATTTTGATTTGACACTAGTAACTAGTGTGATGCGTCTAGTCCTCTCTTTGGTGCAGACTGAATTTTATCAGTCAGGTTGTAATGTGGCCACCATTCTAGGTAGCCCGCCATCACGGTGTACATAGTTTGTGATGATATTAGGTGGTTGGAGGCAATCGGCAGGAAGCCTTGGACCTAGGTTTCGTGCTAGTTGGCACTCGTCAGCAAGGCGTATCTGCAACCTTGAAGGAACTCATGTCCCTTCTGAGATTCGAACCCGCGTCACCCAGTGCTGCAGTCAGAGACGTTACCACTGAGCTATTCGGGCTCGCGATTGACCTCCTGTAGGACTGTAGTGGATATTTTGATTTGACACTAGTAACTAGTGTGATGCGTCTAGTCCTCTCTTTGGTGCAGACTGAATTTTATCAGTCAGGTTGTAATGTGGCCACCATTCTAGGTAGCCCGCCATCACGGTGTACATAGTTTGTGATGATATTAGGTGGTTGGAGGCAATCGGCAGGAAGCCTTGGACCTAGGTTTCGTGCTAGTTGGCACTCGTCAGCAAGGCGTATCTGCAACCTTGAAGGAACTCATGTCCCTTCTGAGATTCGAACCCGCGTCACCCAGTGCTGCAGTCAGAGACGTTACCACTGAGCTATTCGGGCTCGCGATTGACCTCCTGTAGGACTGTAGTGGATATTTTGATTTGACACTAGTAACTAGTGTGATGCGTCTAGTCCTCTCTTTGGTGCAGACTGAATTTTATCAGTCAGGTTGTAATGTGGCCACCATTCTAGGTAGCCCGCCATCACGGTGTACATAGTTTGTGATGATATTAGGTGGTTGGAGGCAATCGGCAGGAAGCCTTGGACCTAGGTTTCGTGCTAGTTGGCACTCGTCAGCAAGGCGTATCTGCAACCTTGAAGGAACTCATGTCCCTTCTGAGATTCGAACCCGCGTCACCCAGTGCTGCAGTCAGAGACGTTACCACTGAGCTATTCGGGCTCGCGATTGACCTCCTGTAGGACTGTAGTGGGTAGTTTGATTGGACACTAGTAACTAGTGTTATGTGTCTAGTCCTCTCTTTGGTGCAGACTGAATTCTACCAGTCAGGTTTGCAATGTGGCCACCATTCTAGGTAGCCCGCCATCACGGTGTACATTGGTTTGATGATATTAGATAGTTGGAGGCAATCGGCAGGAAGCCTTGGACCTAGGTTTCGTGCTAGTTGGCACTCGTCAGCAAGGCGTATCTGCAACCTTGAAGGAACTCATGTCCCTTCTGAGATTCGAACCCGCGTCACCCAGTGCTGCAGTCAGAGACGTTACCACTGAGCTATTCGGGCTCGCGATTGACCTCCTGTAGGACTGTAGTGGATATTTTGATTTGACACTAGTAACTAGTGTGATGCGTCTAGTCCTCTCTTTGGTGCAGACTGAATTTTATCAGTCAGGTTGTAATGTGGCCACCATTCTAGGTAGCCCGCCATCACGGTGTACATAGTTTGTGATGATATTAGGTGGTTGGAGGCAATCGGCAGGAAGCCTTGGACCTAGGTTTCGTGCTAGTTGGCACTCGTCAGCAAGGCGTATCTGCAACCTTGAAGGAACTCATGTCCCTTCTGAGATTCGAACCCGCGTCACCCAGTGCTGCAGTCAGAGACGTTACCACTGAGCTATTCGGGCTCGCGATTGACCTCCTGTAGGACTGTAGTGGATATTTTGATTTGACACTAGTAACTAGTGTGATGCGTCTAGTCCTCTCTTTGGTGCAGACTGAATTTTATCAGTCAGGTTGTAATGTGGCCACCATTCTAGGTAGCCCGCCATCACGGTGTACATAGTTTGTGATGATATTAGGTGGTTGGAGGCAATCGGCAGGAAGCCTTGGACCTAGGTTTCGTGCTAGTTGGCACTCGTCAGCAAGGCGTATCTGCAACCTTGAAGGAACTCATGTCCCTTCTGAGATTCGAACCCGCGTCACCCAGTGCTGCAGTCAGAGACGTTACCACTGAGCTATTCGGGCTCGCGATTGACCTCCTGTAGGACTGTAGTGGGTAGTTTGATTGGACACTAGTAACTAGTGTTATGTGTCTAGTCCTTTCTTTGGTGCAGACTGAATTCTACCAGTCAGGTTTGCAATGTGGCCACCATTCTAGGTAGCCCGCCATCACGGTGTACATTGGTTTGATGATATTAGATAGTTGGAGGCAATCGGCAGGAAGCCTTGGACCTAGGTTTCGTGCTAGTTGGCACTCGTCAGCAAGGCGTATCTGCAACCTTGAAGGAACTCATGTCCCTTCTGAGATTCGAACCCGCGTCACCCAGTGCTGCAGTCAGAGACGTTACCACTGAGCTATTCGGGCTCGCGATTGACCTCCTGTAGGACTGTAGTGGATATTTTGATTTGACACTAGTAACTAGTGTGATGCGTCTAGTCCTCTCTTTGGTGCAGACTGAATTTTATCAGTCAGGTTGTAATGTGGCCACCATTCTAGGTAGCCCGCCATCACGGTGTACATAGTTTGTGATGATATTAGGTGGTTGGAGGCAATCGGCAGGAAGCCTTGGACCTAGGTTTCGTGCTAGTTGGCACTCGTCAGCAAGGCGTATCTGCAACCTTGAAGGAACTCATGTCCCTTCTGAGATTCGAACCCGCGTCACCCAGTGCTGCAGTCAGAGACGTTACCACTGAGCTATTCGGGCTCGCGATTGACCTCCTGTAGGACTGTAGTGGATATTTTGATTTGACACTAGTAACTAGTGTGATGCGTCTAGTCCTCTCTTTGGTGCAGACTGAATTCTACCAGTCAGGTTTGCAATGTGGCCACCATTCTAGGTAGCCCGCCATCACGGTGTACATTGATTTGATGATATTAGATAGTTGGAGGCAATCGGCAGGAAGCCTTGGACCTAGGTTTCGTGCTAGTTGGCACTCGTCAGCAAGGCGTATCTGCAACCTTGAAGGAACTCATGTCCCTTCTGAGATTCGAACCCGCGTCACCCAGTGCTGCAGTCAGAGACGTTACCACTGAGCTATTCGGGCTCGCGATTGACCTCCTGTAGGACTGTAGTGGATATTTTGATTTGACACTAGTAACTAGTGTGATGCGTCTAGTCCTCTCTTTGGTGCAGACTGAATTTTATCAGTCAGGTTGTAATGTGGCCACCATTCTAGGTAGCCCGCCATCACGGTGTACATAGTTTGTGATGATATTAGGTGGTTGGAGGCAATCGGCAGGAAGCCTTGGACCTAGGTTTCGTGCTAGTTGGCACTCGTCAGCAAGGCGTATCTGCAACCTTGAAGGAACTCATGTCCCTTCTGAGATTCGAACCCGCGTCACCCAGTGCTGCAGTCAGAGACGTTACCACTGAGCTATTCGGGCTCGCGATTGACCTCCTGTAGGACTGTAGTGGATATTTTGATTTGACACTAGTAACTAGTGTGATGCGTCTAGTCCTCTCTTTGGTGCAGACTGAATTTTATCAGTCAGGTTGTAATGTGGCCACCATTCTAGGTAGCCCGCCATCACGGTGTACATAGTTTGTGATGATATTAGGTGGTTGGAGGCAATCGGCAGGAAGCCTTGGACCTAGGTTTCGTGCTAGTTGGCACTCGTCAGCAAGGCGTATCTGCAACCTTGAAGGAACTCATGTCCCTTCTGAGATTCGAACCCGCGTCACCCAGTGCTGCAGTCAGAGACGTTACCACTGAGCTATTCGGGCTCGCGATTGACCTCCTGTAGGACTGTAGTGGATATTTTGATTTGACACTAGTAACTAGTGTGATGCGTCTAGTCCTCTCTTTGGTGCAGACTGAATTTTATCAGTCAGGTTGTAATGTGGCCACCATTCTAGGTAGCCCGCCATCACGGTGTACATAGTTTGTGATGATATTAGGTGGTTGGAGGCAATCGGCAGGAAGCCTTGGACCTAGGTTTCGTGCTAGTTGGCACTCGTCAGCAAGGCGTATCTGCAACCTTGAAGGAACTCATGTCCCTTCTGAGATTCGAACCCGCGTCACCCAGTGCTGCAGTCAGAGACGTTACCACTGAGCTATTCGGGCTCGCGATTGACCTCCTGTAGGACTGTAGTGGATATTTTGATTTGACACTAGTAACTAGTGTGATGCGTCTAGTCCTCTCTTTGGTGCAGACTGAATTTTATCAGTCAGGTTGTAATGTGGCCACCATTCTAGGTAGCCCGCCATCACGGTGTACATAGTTTGTGATGATATTAGGTGGTTGGAGGCAATCGGCAGGAAGCCTTGGACCTAGGTTTCGTGCTAGTTGGCACTCGTCAGCAAGGCGTATCTGCAACCTTGAAGGAACTCATGTCCCTTCTGAGATTCGAACCCGCGTCACCCAGTGCTGCAGTCAGAGACGTTACCACTGAGCTATTCGGGCTCGCGATTGACCTCCTGTAGGACTGTAGTGGGTAGTTTGATTGGACACTAGTAACTAGTGTTATGTGTCTAGTCCTTTCTTTGGTGCAGACTGAATTCTACCAGTCAGGTTTGCAATGTGACCACCATTCTAGGTAGCCCGCCATCACGGTGTACATTGGTTTGATGATATTAGATAGTTGGAGGCAATCGGCAGGAAGCCTTGGACCTAGGTTTCGTGCTAGTTGGCACTCGTCAGCAAGGCGTATCTGCAACCTTGAAGGAACTCATGTCCCTTCTGAGATTCGAACCCGCGTCACCCAGTGCTGCAGTCAGAGACGTTACCACTGAGCTATTCGGGCTCGCGATTGACCTCCTGTAGGACTGTAGTGGATATTTTGATTTGACACTAGTAACTAGTGTGATGCGTCTAGTCCTCTCTTTGGTGCAGACTGAATTTTATCAGTCAGGTTGTAATGTGGCCACCATTCTAGGTAGCCCGCCATCACGGTGTACATAGTTTGTGATGATATTAGGTGGTTGGAGGCAATCGGCAGGAAGCCTTGGACCTAGGTTTCGTGCTAGTTGGCACTCGTCAGCAAGGCGTATCTGCAACCTTGAAGGAACTCATGTCCCTTCTGAGATTCGAACCCGCGTCACCCAGTGCTGCAGTCAGAGACGTTACCACTGAGCTATTCGGGCTCGCGATTGACCTCCTGTAGGACTGTAGTGGATATTTTGATTTGACACTAGTAACTAGTGTGATGCGTCTAGTCCTCTCTTTGGTGCAGACTGAATTTTATCAGTCAGGTTGTAATGTGGCCACCATTCTAGGTAGCCCGCCATCACGGTGTACATAGTTTGTGATGATATTAGGTGGTTGGAGGCAATCGGCAGGAAGCCTTGGACCTAGGTTTCGTGCTAGTTGGCACTCGTCAGCAAGGCGTATCTGCAACCTTGAAGGAACTCATGTCCCTTCTGAGATTCGAACCCGCGTCACCCAGTGCTGCAGTCAGAGACGTTACCACTGAGCTATTCGGGCTCGCGATTGACCTCCTGTAGGACTGTAGTGGATATTTTGATTTGACACTAGTAACTAGTGTGATGCGTCTAGTCCTCTCTTTGGTGCAGACTGAATTTTATCAGTCAGGTTGTAATGTGGCCACCATTCTAGGTAGCCCGCCATCACGGTGTACATAGTTTGTGATGATATTAGGTGGTTGGAGGCAATCGGCAGGAAGCCTTGGACCTAGGTTTCGTGCTAGTTGGCACTCGTCAGCAAGGCGTATCTGCAACCTTGAAGGAACTCATGTCCCTTCTGAGATTCGAACCCGCGTCACCCAGTGCTGCAGTCAGAGACGTTACCACTGAGCTATTCGGGCTCGCGATTGACCTCCTGTAGGACTGTAGTGGATATTTTGATTTGACACTAGTAACTAGTGTGATGCGTCTAGTCCTCTCTTTGGTGCAGACTGAATTTTATCAGTCAGGTTGTAATGTGGCCACCATTCTAGGTAGCCCGCCATCACGGTGTACATAGTTTGTGATGATATTAGGTGGTTGGAGGCAATCGGCAGGAAGCCTTGGACCTAGGTTTCGTGCTAGTTGGCACTCGTCAGCAAGGCGTATCTGCAACCTTGAAGGAACTCATGTCCCTTCTGAGATTCGAACCCGCGTCACCCAGTGCTGCAGTCAGAGACGTTACCACTGAGCTATTCGGGCTCGCGATTGACCTCCTGTAGGACTGTAGTGGATATTTTGATTTGACACTAGTAACTAGTGTGATGCGTCTAGTCCTCTCTTTGGTGCAGACTGAATTTTATCAGTCAGGTTGTAATGTGGCCACCATTCTAGGTAGCCCGCCATCACGGTGTACATAGTTTGTGATGATATTAGGTGGTTGGAGGCAATCGGCAGGAAGCCTTGGACCTAGGTTTCGTGCTAGTTGGCACTCGTCAGCAAGGCGTATCTGCAACCTTGAAGGAACTCATGTCCCTTCTGAGATTCGAACCCGCGTCACCCAGTGCTGCAGTCAGAGACGTTACCAATGAGCTATTCGGGCTCGCGATTGACCTCCTGTAGGACTGTAGTGGGTACTTTGATTGGACACTAGTAACTAGTGTTATGTGTCTAGTCCTCTCTTTGGTGCAGACTGAATTCTACCAGTCAGGTTTGCAATGTGACCACCATTCTAGGTAGCCCGCCATCACGGTGTACATTGGTTTGATGATATTAGATAGTTGGAGGCAATCGGCAGGAAGCCTTGGACCTAGGTTTCGTGCTAGTTGGCACTCGTCAGCAAGGCGTATCTGCAACCTTGAAGGAACTCATGTCCCTTCTGAGATTCGAACCCGCGTCACCCAGTGCTGCAGTCAGAGACGTTACCACTGAGCTATTCGGGCTCGCGATTGACCTCCTGTAGGACTGTAGTGGATATTTTGATTTGACACTAGTAACTAGTGTGATGCGTCTAGTCCTCTCTTTGGTGCAGACTGAATTTTATCAGTCAGGTTGTAATGTGGCCACCATTCTAGGTAGCCCGCCATCACGGTGTACATAGTTTGTGATGATATTAGGTGGTTGGAGGCAATCGGCAGGAAGCCTTGGACCTAGGTTTCGTGCTAGTTGGCACTCGTCAGCAAGGCGTATCTGCAACCTTGAAGGAACTCATGTCCCTTCTGAGATTCGAACCCGCGTCACCCAGTGCTGCAGTCAGAGACGTTACCACTGAGCTATTCGGGCTCGCGATTGACCTCCTGTAGGACTGTAGTGGATATTTTGATTTGACACTAGTAACTAGTGTGATGCGTCTAGTCCTCTCTTTGGTGCAGACTGAATTTTATCAGTCAGGTTGTAATGTGGCCACCATTCTAGGTAGCCCGCCATCACGGTGTACATAGTTTGTGATGATATTAGGTGGTTGGAGGCAATCGGCAGGAAGCCTTGGACCTAGGTTTCGTGCTAGTTGGCACTCGTCAGCAAGGCGTATCTGCAACCTTGAAGGAACTCATGTCCCTTCTGAGATTCGAACCCGCGTCACCCAGTGCTGCAGTCAGAGACGTTACCACTGAGCTATTCGGGCTCGCGATTGACCTCCTGTAGGACTGTAGTGGATATTTTGATTTGACACTAGTAACTAGTGTGATGCGTCTAGTCCTCTCTTTGGTGCAGACTGAATTTTATCAGTCAGGTTGTAATGTGGCCACCATTCTAGGTAGCCCGCCATCACGGTGTACATAGTTTGTGATGATATTAGGTGGTTGGAGGCAATCGGCAGGAAGCCTTGGACCTAGGTTTCGTGCTAGTTGGCACTCGTCAGCAAGGCGTATCTGCAACCTTGAAGGAACTCATGTCCCTTCTGAGATTCGAACCCGCGTCACCCAGTGCTGCAGTCAGAGACGTTACCACTGAGCTATTCGGGCTCGCGATTGACCTCCTGTAGGACTGTAGTGGGTAGTTTGATTGGACACTAGTAACTAGTGTTATGTGTCTAGTCCTCTCTTTGGTGCAGACTGAATTCTACCAGTCAGGTTTGCAATGTGGCCACCATTCTAGGTAGCCCGCCATCACGGTGTACATTGGTTTGATGATATTAGATAGTTGGAGGCAATCGGCAGGAAGCCTTGGACCTAGGTTTCGTGCTAGTTGGCACTCGTCAGCAAGGCGTATCTGCAACCTTGAAGGAACTCATGTCCCTTCTGAGATTCGAACCCGCGTCACCCAGTGCTGCAGTCAGAGACGTTACCACTGAGCTATTCGGGCTCGCGATTGACCTCCTGTAGGACTGTAGTGGATATTTTGATTTGACACTAGTAACTAGTGTGATGCGTCTAGTCCTCTCTTTGGTGCAGACTGAATTTTATCAGTCAGGTTGTAATGTGGCCACCATTCTAGGTAGCCCGCCATCACGGTGTACATAGTTTGTGATGATATTAGGTGGTTGGAGGCAATCGGCAGGAAGCCTTGGACCTAGGTTTCGTGCTAGTTGGCACTCGTCAGCAAGGCGTATCTGCAACCTTGAAGGAACTCATGTCCCTTCTGAGATTCGAACCCGCGTCACCCAGTGCTGCAGTCAGAGACGTTACCACTGAGCTATTCGGGCTCGCGATTGACCTCCTGTAGGACTGTAGTGGATATTTTGATTTGACACTAGTAACTAGTGTGATGCGTCTAGTCCTCTCTTTGGTGCAGACTGAATTTTATCAGTCAGGTTGTAATGTGGCCACCATTCTAGGTAGCCCGCCATCACGGTGTACATAGTTTGTGATGATATTAGGTGGTTGGAGGCAATCGGCAGGAAGCCTTGGACCTAGGTTTCGTGCTAGTTGGCACTCGTCAGCAAGGCGTATCTGCAACCTTGAAGGAACTCATGTCCCTTCTGAGATTCGAACCCGCGTCACCCAGTGCTGCAGTCAGAGACGTTACCACTGAGCTATTCGGGCTCGCGATTGACCTCCTGTAGGACTGTAGTGGATATTTTGATTTGACACTAGTAACTAGTGTGATGCGTCTAGTCCTCTCTTTGGTGCAGACTGAATTTTATCAGTCAGGTTGTAATGTGGCCACCATTCTAGGTAGCCCGCCATCACGGTGTACATAGTTTGTGATGATATTAGGTGGTTGGAGGCAATCGGCAGGAAGCCTTGGACCTAGGTTTCGTGCTAGTTGGCACTCGTCAGCAAGGCGTATCTGCAACCTTGAAGGAACTCATGTCCCTTCTGAGATTCGAACCCGCGTCACCCAGTGCTGCAGTCAGAGACGTTACCACTGAGCTATTCGGGCTCGCGATTGACCTCCTGTAGGACTGTAGTGGATATTTTGATTTGACACTAGTAACTAGTGTGATGCGTCTAGTCCTCTCTTTGGTGCAGACTGAATTTTATCAGTCAGGTTGTAATGTGGCCACCATTCTAGGTAGCCCGCCATCACGGTGTACATAGTTTGTGATGATATTAGGTGGTTGGAGGCAATCGGCAGGAAGCCTTGGACCTAGGTTTCGTGCTAGTTGGCACTCGTCAGCAAGGCGTATCTGCAACCTTGAAGGAACTCATGTCCCTTCTGAGATTCGAACCCGCGTCACTGTGACTACTTAACTTGAAATAAAATTAGTGGGTGGTGACTAGCAGTGGAATCCAGGATGCGCATTTCGTCCCATTTTGGACTCGCCATCTGGATGTACCTGCATTACCCAGTTCAAATTAAATAAAATAATTACTGATACCCGTTGCACAAGAGGTGGCTCTCGTGGCCCAAAATGGTCTAGTGGATAATGCTTTGGCGTTTGAAATGGTGGATACTGGGTTCGAGGCTCAGTGGAAACAACATCACTAGCAGGTGCATCCAGTTGACGAGTCCGAAATAGGGCGAAATGGGTTACTGGGAAAGAAATGCTGGTCATCATCCACCAGTTTCCTTCAAATGTCGTCACCTTGTTTGCCATTATTTTTTTTGACTCTTACTATGACCTTGTTAAATGAATATTACTCACTAAGATAATGCGAAACTCATAACTCTCCCTGTTACAGTTACTTAAACCAGTTGATGGTCATTTACAGAAACAGACGGGTGTACACAACAAAAATAAATGGGGATCTATAAAAAGCAGAATAATTGAGCAAAGAATATCCTTTTCGATAATTTCCTCTTCTGGCTCTACAATTTTATATATATATGTTTATATTCATATAATATTCTAGAATAGTTGTCATTAACAATATTAGTGTTTTTTAAATAATATCGATTTGTAAAGTAAGATCAATGGAATTACAGTTCACTAAAGATGCCTAAATTATAATAATAATAATAATAGTAATAATAAAGATATAGTAGCAAATAGAATATCAACTAAAATCAGGGAAATTTCTACAAAACGTTGAGGACCATTCGAACCTAGATGGCCAGTGGGGTAAGGACAATGTCTAAACTAGCTTCTTTTGGACACATAAATTAGGTTTCTTAATGTAGATATCAACGACCACAGCAATATTTAGTAAACGAACTGTTAAGGCGAAGTTAAGATTAGTTGGTATGCGGTAGATGACTTTGAAAGCCTCGTTGACATCAATCTTGTGTTCTGTATCCACAAGATGAGATAGAATAGCGCTACAAATAGATTTTGTTTGTTCTTTACTCAACCACGCAAGGTGATATTCGGAAATCCGACGAGAAAGGTGCCTAATTGTACGGCCTATGTAACTGGCTCACCTTACAGGAGCAGTTAAATTGGTAGATACACATGGAAGAGGCGAAATTAGGCAGTTTATCTTTCACTCCTGAATGCAAAATAGGAGTGGTTTTGAAGATACAGCGTAATTCAGCAGCAGGGAATGCTCTTTATACTGCATTTCTAAGGCGTTATGTTAGTATCTCGCTGGTTTATCCCCAAGGGACTGAATTTGTTAGAATAAGACCTTTTTAGGAACTGTTGGTACCTTGGGCTGCTTTGATTTCAGATTCATATTCTTATCAATAAACTTTTCTGGATAACCGTTTTCACTCAGCAACCCTTTAATATTATTAAGTTCCTCATCAAGAGATTCATCCGAGCAAATTGCTCTTGCTCTGTGAACCAAGCAGTTTATTAGATCGCGTTTGTATTTTAAGGGCACAAAGCTGAAAAATTGAGTGTATTGATCAGTTGATGTAGGTTTTCTATATACGCTTCTTCTTATATTGTCATCCTCTTTTCTAGTCATAAGGACGTCTAGAAATGAAGCACTAGAGTCTTTTTCTTTCTCACTAGTAAAATTTATTGTATGATGAACCTCGTTAAATCTATCCAGGATGTTCTTTGCTTTCTTCTCAATTTTCATAGTCAAAAATGTATCATCCATATACTGACAATAGAATTCAAGTTCATCAATAACATCTTTCAAATGCCTATTTTCTAGTTTCACAAGGAAAATGTCTGCTAGAATGGGTCCTAGTGGTGACACTATTGCCACACCATCGATTTGTCTATGTAGTTCTTATTAAATAAAAAGTGGACATTCAATGTGCATTTCAAGAGAAGCTCTTTCATAAAAGATATAGGAATGCAAACATCGATGTTTCGTCTCATGAGTTCTTCGCATACAAATTTCACTGTTTCCATAAGTGGAACATTGGTAAATAAGGAAGATACGCTAAATGATATCATGAATTTATTGTCAACATTTAAATCTTTTATCCTTTCAGCAAATCCAAAAGTATCCTTTACACTGTGTTTCCCCAACTCGGTATGAAGAGGCTGTAAGTGTTCGACTAACCATTTGGCTACGGGATGGATCCGATTGAAAAGATAGAGAAACAGTTAGCGGAAACATTGAGAAGACTTAAACAACAAGAATTTATCTCACTAAGTCAGTAAACATCACTGAAACCCACTGAGGAGTTCATAACAAGATTATATGGCTCACCTAAAGTGCATAAAAATGGTGTACCACTTCGACCAGTATTAGATATGTTAAATTCACCATCCATTGATATCAACGAGGTGGCTTTCAAAGTCATCTACCGCATACCAACTAATCTTAACTTCGCCTTAACAGTTCGTTTACTGAATATTGCTGTGCCCGTTGATATCTACATTAAGAAACCTAATTTATGTGTCCAAAAGAAGCTAGTTTAGACATTGTCCTTACCCCACTGGCCATCTAGGTTCGAATGGTCCTCAACGTTTTGTAGAAATTTCCCTGATTTTAGTTGATATTCTATTTGCTATTATATTTTTATTATTATTATTATTAAAACTTATGCATCTTTAGTGAACTGTAATTCCATTGATCTTACTTTACAAATCGATATTATTTTAAAAACACTAATATTGTTATTGACTACTATTCTCGAATATTCTATGAATATAAACATATACATATAAAATTGTAGAGCCAGAAGAGGAAATTCTCGAAAAGGATATTCTTTGCTCAATTATTTCGTTTGTTTTGTTCTAGATGTCTGAATGAATATTTTCGCTATAAATGGGGATATTCCAAAAGTAGACACAGAAAAATCGGATTATTGTACTTATAGGACGGTTTTAAAAATACAATAACATTGAAGGATAGGTAGGTAGGTAGGTAGGTAGATAGATAGGTAAGTAAATAAGTCTTTCAGCAAGTGAATCACCTCCACATCACCTTAATCACTCAGGCAGTCAGTCATTTAGTCACTTGGTAGGTTTTGTCAGTTTGAATGATTTAAACGTGATCATTTTAAACCCCTTCCCCATCTCTTGTCTAGTCTCATTTCTGACAGTCTACAATATTCGCCTTATCTTTGTTAACATCTCTTAAATTCTGTGGTGTTTGTGTTTGTATGTGTAGCACTTATAAGTAGATATTAGTAGTATATAGTAGAATGACGTATTTCAAAAAGCAAAGACCATACAACGCATAAATGAAAATTGCATCTCTTAATGATGACACCCAAGAGAAGGAAGTTAAAATAAGTGACAAATACGATAAATGGGTCACAGGAAACATCCTTTACGCAATGATGACTAACACTGAATATGAAAGTAGTGTAATTAATACAGTAGTTTATCGTTTTGTTAATATCCACTGGAATAATTCAAAATGGAAGTTATATCTGCCTTCACGTCCACCCCCTCCCACACCTCTAACACCACCCGTTGTGTTTAAAAAGTGTTTAGTGGCTTTAATTATGCAACCTCAGTGTCTTACTATCATGAAGTCAGTGAGTGTTTTGCTTCATCGATTGAGCTAACAGAATAAGGGGAACTCATATCATGCTATTCCTTCTTTACTGACTGTATCACTTCATCTTCTTCGTCTTTGTTCCTTTGCGTTCCAAGTGGAACAAATGCCTGCAGGCTTGAGCTCTAAAGTTTTACCAGCAATGCTTTTTTATAGCCTCACATGCAACCTCCATTCTTCAGCAGGCTTACTACAGGCTGGGTGAGGTTTGGCAGTGCTTCGGCTGGGAGTCGAACCTTGGATCACATGCGTGGTCGTCAAGCATCTTAACACTGAACCACCGACGCACTGACTGCAGTACTGGGTAACACAGTTTCAAAACTGCCAGCCGAAGGGGGGAGGGTATCAGTTCCATCGAGGTTTTAGCTACGTCTTACTGACGACTACTAATCAAAACGTTACCTAGGTTCGCAGCCTCCTCCTGATCGTCTTCAACTATCAAACATCCCATGAAAGTACAGCACAATAATTAGGTAACAAAATCGATGTCTAGTTTTTCAGATCTACTCAAAAATATCTTATTCAGTTAGATATACTTTAACATAAACTTTTATAGAGGTAATTTCGAAGGTGTTCATCTATAAAGTCAGTAAATGTTGACTGTGGTTCAACCGTAGAACGTCCACCAACCATGCACGTGGTCTGAGGTTTGATCTTTGGCTGATGTACTCATAGACCTCGCTAGGCCGGAAGTAAAGGTGGTAAAAAAAGAAAGGCTGGGAGTGTGGCTAGCAACCTCACTCCATAAAAACACACCACTGCTACCGAAACTTCAAAGCTACAGGCTTGAAGCCACTCAGAAAGTAAAAGAATAAAATAAAGATAATAAGGGTAAGTCTCCATTTATGAGAGTCTTCATAAAAGCCTGAATAAAGTAGGATAACGTGAGCTTGTGATATCCAGTATGCTAATTGAATGAATAGTTATGTTTTCTGAAAGATATCTGACCGTTTGAGTAGTCTGTTGAACTTAAGAAAAAAGGAGTGAATACCTGTAAAGAGTATCGACTTAAGATTTAAATGACATTCATCCCTATCTCTTCTACCGAAATAACTGTTCAACTGATTTCCTTTCGATTTTTTTTGCATTCTCAGTGGAATATATGGTTTCAAGCCCTGAGCTTCGAAATATCAGTAGTGGTGTTGTGTTTTGACGTCAATAGGAGGTGTATCGCAAGCCTGATGTCCAACCTTAAATCTTCTCGTGGCTTACTACCAGACTACTAAATGAGGTAATGGTTTAGGAATTTGTCAGCTGAGAATCGAATCCGAACAGCTTGCTTCGTTGGCAAGCATTCTACCACTGAACCAACGACTTATGACTGGCAGTTGAGTGCATGTAAAATCATGTCAATTTACTAAGCTGACTGGCTGAACTGAGAAGCCTTCATTTTCCTTCTAGATAACACCTTCAACATTAACCTATATGTGATTTGAGATTTCACTTTCTCTCCTCAATGAATTTGACTGTTATTAATTGACCTTGGAGATTTCATTATGGTTGCAAATAAGTTATCAGTTCATGCTGTTAATAAAGCCTATTGTTATGCTTAATCTCATGATTTTGTCTGCGGGAATTTGAGGACAGGTACTAGTGCGTTTACGCTACGCATATATATCACAAACTGACAGAAGCTAAAATTTATCGGCTGACTATTACACTGCGTCCCACTCGCTAAGTGGTCTACATACTCGTATTGTAAACAAAAGATCTTAAGTTAGTTCCCTGTTAGGATCATGGGTACGTGCTAATGATAAGTCGCAATCTAGGACGAAAATCCCCTCCACTACTCTCTAGTGGTAGCTTCAATAGCTCTTCAGCTGATACATTCGCCCTTCCACAGAGTGAAGGCAGTAAACAGTACTCACCTGGTGGAGATTATGAACACGAGGCCACTTTAGTATATTTTGAGAGGAACACCAGAGTCTTACCCCTCCCGTTGGATATACCAGGTCTTTTAATACGGAGTGCGGTGGTTAGTGATTAATGCAGAGTAAGATTACGTTGACTATGATACAGGTGTAGTTAAATCAATACCTGAAACCGATGCATGAAATCATCGACCGTGGTCTGAGCCACGTAAGCGGGTGTATATTAAGCATACAAAGAATCCATGTATACTTGGCGATCCATTCCAATTAAGATCAAATTTGCGAATTAGTCTAGTGTTCATTAGTGATTAACTAATTGACTGACTGACTATTAATATATGTGTAAAACTTGGGCACTGTGGTAGTAAGTAATTCCATATTAGTTTGTTTATTAGATGTATCACACAGTCAGTGAAACAGTATTATTTACTGGATGACAAAGTTTCGAACACAATTTATTGTTCATAATCATTTCATCAATTATAATCACACGACTTCGAAACTTGAGTTTGATAGTTTTCTTTGTCCTCTCCTATTTGTCGTCGTAGGATTAGTAGTAGAATTTTCCAGATGTCCAACTGGACAGGTGTTGAATCATTCCTATTACACGTATTACCTCTCAGTTGATTCGATAAACAAAGCTTCTATGATCAATCTCTCCCTCCATTCACCCTGTGACATTAGATTTTAAAACTGTCACCCTATCTCATCCTATTGACCGATGTAATTCCATACAAGGAAGGAACCTCGAAAACCTTAAAACGCAGGAGTAAAAGTGGCTGGCATTCAAACCAACAAACTCAATTAGAAACAAGCTTTCTCGGTTAAAGGATCCTGCCTGTGGAGACTTTAAAACAAAACAATTTCGTTTATCTAATACCCTGCCTGCAGTTTTGTCAGGTCAAATACATAGGTCAAACTACTAGAACAGGGGCAGTGAGTCAGACTAGCCGAGCATAAAAACCTAGCAAAATCTAGATTGGTTGACCCGAATAAGATAAGAAATCTAGACAATAGTTCAGCTATAGCACCCACTACATGCAATTACACACAACCATACAATAGGATGAATGGGATAAGATGACAGTTTTAAAATCTAATGTAATAGCAGGGTGGAGGGAGAGATTGATAACAGAAGCTTTGTTTATCGAATCAACTGCAAATACATGTAATAGGAATGATTCAACACCTGTCCAGTCGGATATCTGGAAAATTCTACTACCCCTTCGAAGACAAATAGGAGAGGACAAAGAAAACTATAAAACTCAAGTTTCGAAGTTGTGTGATTATAATTGATGAAATGATTATGAACAATAAATTCTGTTCGAAACTTTGTCATCCAGTAAATAATACTGTTTCACTCTGTTATATATCTGATAAAAAACTAATATGGAATGACTGACTGACTGACTGACTACAAGATGAATTCACCTGAAGTCCCAGTGGGAAGTCGTGACCAGTATAGTTCACTAAGTGGGGTGTGAGGACAGATATTCTCCAATGATATTTGCTTGGCAATCACACCATATATGTAGAAAATTGACAATAAGTTAGAATTCATGGGCTAATCATTGGATTCTACCGTCTTAGTAACTGAATGGTTTACAAGTTCACCTTGGAACTGTTTAAGCTAATTAGCCGTCAGCTGTTATATCCCATTTTCAGTTCAATAACAATATAACAACAATAATATCATTATTATTATTGAAAATTAGCAGGAGTGTTGATTTTCGCTTCATGTTTTTGCATTTTCCTCTCAAGAAAATGTTTTTCTCTGCTTTGTACATCCTACTTCCGCCTGAACACACAAGCGCACACGTATGTACATACACAAATTGTCTATTCCTTGGTTCTTAATGTGAATATATTATGCATATATTTCTTGTCTCTGTAGCCACTTTAACAAACACTTTTGCTTAATTATTATTCTTCAAGACATTGTGCTGTTTTTTCTGGTTTTTCTGCTTTTGCATACTTCATGTAGGGAATAGTGTACACTACTGTTTTAGATACTGTTCTTACAGTGTCTCTATCTCTCTCTCTCTCATCCACACAAGCAGACAAACACACATAAACCAATACTACTTTTACTGCCATATTGGCACCAAATAATGAAATAATCAATACCTTGGCAGTTTTCCACAAAAAATAATTTCCCTAGTCATGTTGACCAGCTTAACAATTTGTTTTCTTTCGGGGTTTGATTAAGAAGTGATTTCAGTTAGACAACCATTAAAAGTTATCAGAGAGGGAGGACTGAACAGCTGTTTCGACCCCACTTTGGGACTCTTCAGTAGTATGCACTCAGGACATCCAGGTTACAAGACTACTCAGCCAATGGGATGGGAATCCAATGGCGAGACCATGAATTCTATCTTCTGCTGACTCGAAATATACATATCGCGACTTAAATTCAGTGCTATCAGCTATGTATCTGTCCTTACACGCATTGAATTTGGTGGGCCCAACTGGTTCTGCTTTATTGATATCATGATTTGATAAGATTTTCAATTTATTGGCCAGTCATTGAATTACGTCCTATTGGATGGATAGTCAATGGGCTTTCCTTTTAGTTCGAACGTCCTAGATTCGACTCCCCTTGGGATCATGTACAAAATAATTTGTAATTTACACACTTCGGGGTGATTATTTCACCGCATTTTCCTTCAGAAACTGAGAATATTCAAATCAAAATATGTGTGACCTGCTTAAAATCATAAATGGTAATGAAGAAAGCAAGTGTAAATGCATAAAACCATGCATTACTGATTTATTTATATGAGTAGTTGTTTACTACCCACATCAACCAGTAGTGCAGGCTAGATAGGTCGAAGTAATCTAAACACCAGATAGTAGCGTGTAAATTGCAAATTGATATGCGAAACTGCTGACTAATTTTCAAATTTGAGTTATGATATCACCAGTTTGTGCGTCGGTGGCATAGCGGTTAGGACGCTCGCCGATCATGCACATGGTCCGGGGTTCGATCCCCGGCCGACGCACTCCTTTACCTCGCTAAGCAAGAAATAATGCTGGTGAAGAGGAAAGGCTGGGCATGAGGCTAGCAACCCCATCCTGTAAAAATAAACACTGCTACAGAAACTTCAAGACTCTATCTTGAAGCCCTATGTTCCACTGGGAACGTTAAGGAATAAAAAAATATCACCAGTTTGCCCAGGTAGCTAGCCAGAATTTGGGTGGTTTCAACCGATTCGGTTCTCTAAGAGGAATCGGACCGAGTACACTATGAATAGACTTACCTCCAAACGGGCAAAACGGCCTTCTGGTATTCAGATCACTTCGATTTGACTAGTGGGCACTATTGAATGAGATATGAGTGGCATACAACTGCTCATTTTAATCAATCAGTAGTATATACTTTCATGTATATGCTGATGAGAAGTCTTGGATTAGGACGAAACAGCTTTTCAATACTTCCTGGTAATTTTCTCTTAGTTTTCTAACTAAAGACAGTTAATCGTCAATCTCGAGATCAGCTAAATCTCTGCAGAAAAAAGACATGGATTTAGGCATGATACTTAGTGACATATCAAACTCCTAGTCAACATGTCTCAATGATATCGTAAGATTAACACGGTTATTTTTTTGGTTTGATGACACCCTTTAGTGGCGTTTAGGGTGCTTCTTACATCCCACTTGAATTGAGCATTTCATTTCTAACAGAATCAATCAAAAGGGATATCGAAAATCGATTCAATACAATAATAACTGATATCCACTGTAAAAGAGGTGGCTGTTGCTGCTCACTAGTGTAGTGGATAACACTCTGGTGTTAGAAATAATGAATGTTGAGTTCAATACGTAGTCAGAATATAGGTCTATATAGCTGATGAGTATAAAACAGAGTGGAATATGAGTACCTTGGATTCCAATGATAACCACACTAATCAAATAAGGAATAATACACCTTTACAGTTGGCAACATGTTTAAATTTGTCTAATTACCTGATCAAGTTTTCAGTGAAGATTTTTCAGAGTTTTTTTATTACTTGTCTTGGCTTCTGAGGGGAGTATAGAACTTCAGGAGAGCATCCCATCGTGCTCATTTCTTTCTGTCATTACTTTCACCTAGCCCCACGACTGCACAAAGGCTTTTATCTCCTCTTTACATGACCTCCTCCATATCACTTTCAACTTTTTCCTTACTGCTCGTTTATTCTTTCTAGCGGGCCATCTGATCTTCACAATCGAGAGAAAGGCATCTCAGTTGATAAAAGTCTAAAATATTCTGTTGGAAACATTTTTGATGAGGCATCAAATCTCCCAACAACACTTAATTTGAATATTATTATCGTTCAAATAATATTTCAAATTAATTATAACACTGAGACACTGAAGACAAATGTTAAAGTCAAGACTGACTATGACAAACATATGAGGAGTCATGCATGCGTGCTGATGATGAGTCCTACACTAAAACCAAACATCCGTCTAATACTTCATGATGGTATTAGATGGTTGGAGGCAATTGGCCACAGGAAGCCTCGCTCGACCTAGGTTTCGTGCTAGTTGACACTCACCAGTCAGCAAGGCGTATCTGCAACCTTGAAGGAACTCATGTCCCTTCTGAGATTCGAACCCGCGTCACCCAGTGAGTACTGCAGTCAGAGACGTTACTACTGAGCTATTCGGGCTCGCGATTGACCTCCTGTAGGACTGTAGTGGGTATTTTCATTGGACACTAATAACTGATGGTTCTCCAACTGATATCTGTTCATTATCTAATTCCAAAATATTTTAAGAAACAAATAAGTAATTGATTTGCGTTTTCAAAGCAGTTAATGTTAGAGATTGATATCAGTGCGTCAGTGATCCAGTGGTAGAATGTTCACTAGTTACGCTAAACTTGTCGTGGGTTCGATTCCAGACTGACTCATTCCTAAAACTCGCCTTTTTTATTAGCCGACAGTAAGCTCGGAGATAGAGGGAGGGCTGGATGTCAGACTATCAATCGTATCTGGTAAAAGTAAAAAATACCAACACTATCGCTCCTGAAACTTCAGAGTTTGAAGCCATGTGTTCCACTCAAAACGCGAGGAATGAAAAACACTTGTGTATTCTATTAGACGCTGTTTTTATGCAGCTGACTTACATTTAGTATTTACCAGACAAAACATGATTCGACAATGCGTCAAGGATAAACTACCGCTTATGTCCACCTCTATGTGCATATACTCATTCACATGCTCGTGTGGACGTTGTAAGCGTAATCTCCGTAAACGCGTAGCTGAACACTACCCGGTTTGGTTGGTGAAAGGTGAGCAAAGGACGACAAAATCTTCAATCTGTGAACACCTTCTGGAGTCAGGTCATTCAGCCCCACGTGATTTATCCTTTAAAGTTATCTACAGGACCAAATCCAACCACTCCAAAAGCTTACGTTTTCTCCACTTATGCATAGCCGAAGCTCTAGCTATACATGGACAAAAACCTAAATTATGTATTTAAAAACATTTTGTTAAACGCCTTTCTTTACCTTGGTCATAGTAATGTTTCTTTGTTTTATTCTATTTTTTCAACGAATTAATAATAATTCCCATTGTAGCATTAAGAACACAATATTCAGCGAAGAGAGTCTTTTCGACGAATTTATTATCAAGCTGTACAATCGTATATATTCTATTTTACCACTTGAATTCATTCCACTTCACTTCATCTTCGCCATCTTTACTGTTATCATCATCGTACTCTTAAGTTTTCAGACAACACATGACCTACAGCTTTAAAATCTTTATACCATTTCACTTATTTAATAATCTTTAAAAGTTTTGTAATTCATCCACTTCAACTCTACCCCCTTAGTACATCATTTTAATTATCTTTATTCTTATCATATGTGCAATATTGACCACTGAGCAATTTCTAGTGCCACTTAATGCCTTTTTCAGTTATATAAATACGGCTGTACAGCTGGCTTGAGAATGAAGCCATTGGAGAGAGATATTTCTTCGCTGAACACAAAATGTTTTTAAGTGTTAATCGAGTAGAAACTAAGACTAAATTAAATAAGTAAATTGAGTGACGTAATATAATTGATGTGACTGAGTAGAATTCAACTAAAATTGAAGACGAGTCAAGTTAGCGAAAGTGGTAATAAGCGGTAGAAATTTAATGGGTAATTCATTTTAACAGACGACGGCAGTGACATTCGCGATATCGTGTTATTTCGATTGGACCAATTCTAGTTGGCATTCTCCTCACAAAATCAAAGAATGCACCTTTGAATGATGTAATCAGTGAACTAGAATTCTATTCTCGTTTACATGGATGATAATCTGTGTGGGATTATGAAAAATGAGAATGATGCAAAGAACATCCTTGAAAAAACTTAATCAGGTGTATTCAAGCAATACATTTTACAGTCGAGAAAGACAGAAGGAAATGGCAGTATTTCATTCCTAGACGTCCTTATGACTAGGAAACAGGATGGATGGTACAATAAAAGGCATACATCGACGGGTGAGTATACTCGTCTTTGAGATTCTTACCTGTGCAATGTAAATGCAATTTAGTAAAGTGTTTGGTTCACAGAACTACAGTAATCTGCTCTAATGATTGTCATATTGAAGAATTCAAGATTATGAAACAAGCACTGAGTGAAAGTGGATAGCCAGAAAAGTTTATTCATAAAAATGTGAATTTGAAGCCAAGGCAAGCTGATAGGTCAACGGCTACGAAGTAGCTGACTGTTACTAAATCTACACTTCCTTGGTGGTGATATCAGCAGAAGAATTCAGTAAAAGGAGCATCCAGTGCAGCAGCAGAAGTCTACTGCTTTTTCACAAACACTCCAATTTTATGTTCGAAGACTAAGGATGAATTACTTAATCTCGCCTCCACTATCAGTTTGACTGCTTCTACGGAGACACTTACACTGGACGTATAATTACACATGTTCATTATCGGATTCCTGAACATCAACCTGCATGGATTAGTCAGGGACAAATAAGGTGTATTCGTAGCTCTGTTTTAGCCCTCTTTGTGGATACTGAATATAAAGTTGATGTTAACAAGACATTTCGAATGATCTTAATTTCACCCCACGAATTTACCTTTTACATATAACTGAAGCCATTGGAATCCACCTGAAGAAGGCAGTCATATGTGTTCAGGGGTGGGGAAGTTCTTTCAGACACTTTCCTTTTCACCAATCATCATTACATAATTGTAACAATCTGACAATTTCTCCTCCCCTACCTAAGCCTCCTACATGTTATTTATTGTTATTTTAAATATCTTATTATTGTAAACTTTAGCTGTTGTACTAACCTTATTGTGTATATTATCACTTACAAATGCTTTTGAAATATTATCTGTTGATCTCAGAAACTTGTTATTCTTTAAGAGAAATCGCTGACGAAATCTCAGAATGGATACAGAAGGCTCGTTTCGCATATGACAATTTACGCCGTCTCTGGCGTAGACGTGATATCCGGCTATCGATCAAAGGACGGGTGTACTGCTCAGCAGTTCGCTTCGTCCTCCTTTATCCCTTGTGAGTGAGACATGGCCATCGAGAGTGGAAGACATGAGAAGGCCGGCTATCTGTCTTTGATCATAATGGCCTGCGTTCATCTCCCGTGTGAAGTGGTATAATAGGATGAGCAGTATAGACGTTAGACGTCGAGTGCTAGGTAAGGAGGGGAAATCAATAGACGAGGCTGTGCAGTTACATCGATTGAGATGGTTAGGACATGTGTTACGTATGCCTAGTCATCGCCTTCCTCGGCGGGCAATGTTAGCTGACATAGGATGGATCAGGTTGGAAAAGAGACAGTGGTGTTTAAACCAAAACATGGCTTCATCAATCAATGAAATCCACCACAGTTAGTTTAAACTAGCCACGTAGGAAGGTGTAGACTTCCTGTTTGGGGTCCTCGGGATGGTGAAAGCCAATGACGGCTGGAGACAATTGGTGATATGGCTCAAAGTCGTTGTTCTCAATGACTGACGCAGATGCATTCACTTCTTGTGAATTATAATTTCCAATGAAACTATATTGTTCTTCGTTATTACTATTCTTTTTGCCTTATATCTTTGTTTACTGTCTCTATTTTGCATTTCTTTTTACTTTCTTTTCTTGCTTTGTGTGCTAAGTGAAGTGTGGCGACTCGAACTACTGCACATCGGTGCAAAGTTCTATGTTGAAAGCAGTCAGTCAGTGAGTTAGTCAAGAGAAATCAATGCTGTCAATGACAAATATTCATAAACTGTTCTCTGTGTTATCAAGTGTTGGATTTGTTGGATTTATCATAAGTTAACATCAGTTGGAACACCACTAGAAATCTAGCAAGGAGTACTGGGCAGCTATTTCGTCCTAGTGTGGGACTGTTCTGTGGCTCACACCCACTGCGGTTTGAATCCGGGACCTTCCGGTTACAAGGCGAGCTTATAGACCCATTCAACTATTGGGGTCTGATCCAACAGCCGGTGAGTGGGCTCCATCTTCTGGTTCTATACAGGAAGTTACCTGGAGTTCTAGTTAGAAATCGTACCCACAGAGGTCCAACAAGTCAGATGAGACAACAGTTATTTGCCTACTATATTCTGTGTATATATATATATATATATAACTGAAGAACATGATGAGAAAGTTATTAAGAAGGATATTTTTCGTTCAATCTTCTACTTTTTATGTCTTCTAAGTGTTAAAATGGGTGTTTTCATTACTATTTAACAGTTTTATAACATCTAATTGGTAGTTTATTAACTGACGATCGATACATTCTCCCCTTTTTTTCGAAATTGTATATTAACTGAAATTTTGAACGACAACGTTTGTTGACATTTATGTCATAATTATGTCAAAATCCAACTTTGTCAATTTTGTTTTCGTTACAAGCTATACGTATAGTTCATAGTGAGAATTAACACCCCCCCTCGATTTCTTCTGAAGACACTAAATAATTGACATCATACACGTACGCACATACAGTATGTGATCAGGTCGATAATATCATAATTTTCAGTGAAGAAAGTAAGCCAGCTAGCGAATCGGATCCCATATCTATTGCCAGCCTGCTGAAGTAGCTAGCCAACAGGCCAGATAGAATTCAGGTGATTTGCATCAGTCAGTCAATCCAAGTACGCCTCAGATAACCTCAGTGCCGAAGGAGCTAAACGGCAGTCCACAGTTCAAACCTCTTTGATTTGATTAGCTAGCAAGTAGTACTGTTTAATGTGAGTTGTTGCCAAATACTCATATTAGTCAATGAGTAGTATATGCCAAAATTAAATGATACAGAAATAATACACTTTTCGATGTCTTCTTCAATTCTTAGAGTAATTTTTATTTCAGAAAAGAGCCACTGAGAACTTAAGATGGCATCCAACAGCCGCAAATTTATCAATGACTGTGGAACCCTTAATCAGAACAAGGCAGTGAAACTAGTCATATAGAACTATATTCATGAAGGAAAATTACGGAATGAAGTGTAATGATATCTGGTTAGTTTTAGGGGACGGTTAAGTTTAGGCTAATGATAGGTTAGGGTTAGTAGGTTGACCCAATTAGGGAGATATTAGGGTTGGTTCGAGGTAGATTAGGGTTAGCTTAAGGAAAGATTAGGATTAAGGTTAGAAGACCAGATTTAATTTTCAGAGCTACGGTTCTTTCCAGTATTATTTGTACATTCGCGTCTCTTCACCACCCAATGCTTAACTTTTACTTTAGGACTACCGAATAGCTGTTTACACCTTCTAAACATCTTGCGGACATTGCGATGAAGCATAGTTAATTCTTGTATTTATAATTTTGTTTAAGTCAGATTTTGTTTTCCTTCATCTGAACCGAAATGTTCAGATTCTTGTGGTTTAAGTCATTTCAAAAGACTTTATGCGTGCAAGTCTTAGTATAAATATTCCACGATACCATATTTGGCACGTACTTTATGTGATGAAAATAGTGTTAGGCATGAACTAACTAACCTTCTTTGCACTAGTAAATAAACAATTTTCTCCATCCTTATTCCACCAAGCTTTACTGTTATTATTCTTCTTAGATTTATTATCCTGTCATTTTTTTCTTTTTTTTTCTTTTCTCAGAAGTGTAAACATCATTTGAGCTGTGCAATAACTGTTATTTTTTGTTTTCCCCTTACCATGCTATATCAACAGAACATTAGATTCAATAATCTATAACATGCTAAAATTTCCAAACTATATCGACAATACTGTTTGAAACAAACTCACTGTTATTATCATTATTATTATAGTTATTATTCTCTTTTTGTACTTTGCACATTTTTGACTTTATTCCAACCGTAAATGTGGACAAATTCCTGCGGTTAATTTTATTTATGTTATTTTGGGTAAATTAGATGGAATACTATGACAAATGCTAAGAATTCCATACTTTACTATTAGTACTGTTTTTGGAATAAAGCAGATTGTTAATTATTATTATTATTAATTATTGATCGGTAAATTAAATAGATAATTTCAGCGTTAACATTAATGTTGACTTTCATGTCTGTCAGTAATATTCTTCGTAATTACCGTTGGCTTATGTAATCAAAAATGAAGTCGACCATGGTTGTTATGAGCTCATTAATATACTAAGATATTGATGATCTCATTACTACACCTTCTGTTTGTCTATATATTTTGCCCTGGAATTTAAAGAAAGTAGATGTGAGACATAACTGAATTCCTAAAATAATTTCCTCAATCGGCAGCTTTGTCCTGTAACTAAGTTCGCGATCAGCAGTTAGTTCTCTTCTAACTGCTTCTAAGGCCATATTGATTGGTATATTAGTAAAAAGACTAGTTATATCAAAACTAACCATTTTTTTCATTATTCTCTAATTGAATGTCATTTAGTTTCCTTTTCATTTCATATGAATTAGTTAGCCTAGAGTTTGAATGATTTCTAATGGGACATAATATTAGAGCTAAGTGTTTTGATAATTCATAAGTAGGAGTATTCCTGAAATCTACTATTCGTCGTATGGGGTAACCTGGCTTATGTATTTTAATAGTACCATATATTCTACTAGCATTATCAGTTTTAGGCATTAAATTAAACCATTTAGACTCATCCAGTGACGGCTTCATACTGCGTATTAAATCCGCTGTAGATTTCTTAATCTTATTCATGCTTGTATCTAAAGGCCTCTTAATTTCCTTATATGGACCCGTTTCAATAACCCGCTTCAGTGACTTTCTTTATATAGTCAGCTTTATCCAAAACTACTGTAGAGTTTCCTTTATCAGCTTTTGTCATGACGATGTTTTTATCCTTTTTAAGATTAATTAGAGCTAATCTTCCCCAATTTGTTAAGTTTGACTGTGCACTGCATGGATAAACACACAACCACACAATAGGGTGGGTGAGAGAGGATTAAAATTCTAAAAGGTAATATAGGTAGATGAAGAGAGAGATTGATTACTGAATCCTGGTTCATCGAGTCTACCTACGCCCAACACATGCAATAGAAGTGACTCAATGCAAATACCAGAGATAATAAATAATGTTAAAATTTATTTCAATTCACATTATAACATTCTAACAAGTTATTTATTTTATTTTACTGATAAAACATCTTATCGACTAACAACACTCGTCTTATTTCCCATCCTATTGTATTTTATTGATAATACTAATATTATTTCCGAACGTACTTTATCTTACATCGATTTTATTCAAATGTCCAGTCAATTTTTACTCATGTATATAAATGAAGCAAGAAAGTTATGTGAGTAGTGCCTTGATATGATTATGAGCAGTAATAAATTGTGCTCGAAACGTAGTCATCAGTAAATATTACTGTATAACAGTGTATGATTTTGTCCAAATAAAATTCTATCCATAATGGGTTTACTAACCGGTTCAGTCTGAAATCAATCACTCATTATACTTTTATTAGTTCTTACGAGTTGATCACGGATTGATATCAGTTAGAGAACCATTGAAAACCAGGGAGTACTGGACAGCCAGTTGTTTCATCCTAGTTTGGGAATCATCGGCAGTACGCAGTCACGGCCAGGATTCGAACCCAGGACCTTCCGGTTACAAGGCAAGCTCGTATACCATTCCTAGCCTTCCGAATGAAACATATGGTTTGAAACTTTTATATGTCTAAGTAGCAGTCATGTTTTTACAGAGTGTGATTGTTAACCTCATGCCCAACCTTCCCTCTTTTCTGTGTTCACTGAAGGATAGTAAACTAGAAGGGGTTTATGAATGCGTCGGTCGGGAATTGAACTCCGAACCTCCTGCTCGACCGTTGAGCATTCTACAAATGTGTTTATCAAATCCTTGTAAGCCAACACTTGAAAATACATTATATTCACTTATCGATCATTTGACAGAGACAGAGGGGTGCAGAGAAATGAGTTGATTTCTGTTGTGACAAAAGATGAATGGTTTATAAATGAGCAAGCAAATCAACAGAATATTGAATTTCGTGAGACAGTTGAAACAGCTGGCGAATTTGAAAAGTAACGAATAGAAAGGCATAAAAAAAGATAAATAATGGAGCTTAATTTCTCTAAGTAATGTCATATTCCAAGGTGGTGGAGTAAAGATTCTCTCATATTTATATATATATATATGCTCAGACAATAGCAATAACCACTCTAACAGTTATTTATAGAAGCAGTTAATCTCACTGATTCATTAATATAGCTCATTAATGTTATACCTTTTCACTGTCAGGTGTTATTTTATCTTCACCAGCTGTTCGAATTGTCTCACACAAATCAATAGGCTATTCATTTGCTTGTTGACAATGGCGTTGTATGAGAATCATTATCATAACATTAATCTTCTTTCAATATCGACTTTTTTCCCACTAACCAACATCAGTTAGAGATGAGTTAAAACGAGGGAGTACTGAACCACTGTTTCGTCCTAGTCTTGGACTCTTCATCAGTGCGCTATATCAAGAATTATCAGGTGTTGGTTTGCAAGGATTTGATTGGTTACAGGTTTGGTAACGAAGTGATATCACGAATTCAACACCACCGCAGAACCTCCAGGGATTAAAACTGCATATCTGTCTCATACTGTTTTGTGACTCTTCAACAAAGCTCATCAATCACTAGGGTTCGAACCCAGTACCTTCCGGTTGCAGCAAGGTAAGCTCGTAGACCATTCAGCCATTGGAATCCGACCCAGTGGCTCGCGCGTTAGTTCCAACTTTTTCCAATTCGCGATATATATAGTGCAACTGGCAACCAATGCCATAGGCGAGTAACTTTTCGCTTATCTGACTTGGTCGACCGCTCCTCTGGTTACGACTTTTGAAACTGGGATGAAACAGCTTTCAAGTAATTCTTACCGGTTTTCTAATGGTTCCTTAACTAACGTCAACTTGTGGTTAACCCTGTAACCAATCAAATCCCTGCAAAGCAACACTTCATAATTAATTTGATGCGCGTTAGTGGCTCGTTCTATGCAGGAAGTTACCTGGAGTTCTAGTGAGAAGTCGTAACCAACGGGATCCACCAAGTCAGGTAAGAGAACAGTCACTTGCTAGTGGCATTGGCTAACGATTGCTCTAAATAAATGTATCATACTTGCGGAAGCAAGTACATAGGAAGGACTGAGAGGACAGCATCTACTAGATTTTCTGAGCACATTCTTAAGAGTCTCCGTACAAAAGGAAGAAAAGTGTTATAGAGTGCAATCGCCAGACATTTAATTGACACAGGACACACAGTAGCCAAGCCTTCAAAATAATCAATACTCAAAGAAACCCATGGCTACTTCGCTTCGTAAAAGTCATTGCTATCAAGAGATTTCGACCAGACCTCTGTATACAGAAAGATATTGTGATTAACCTTTCACTACCCTGGTAAGCCTAACTCTATTTTTTTATTTTTGTTTTGCCTTTTTGTCAGTATGCCTGTGTGTTTGTCTTGTTACATAACATTCTATTCAATTTTGACCTTCAAGTTTCTAAATCTACTTAACTGTTTGTCTGTTTAAGTTATAAATGTTACTTCACTGTCCACCTCCACCCTCTTAAACTCTCCACCACAAGATGTGTAAATTTACTCTGTTCTCTGACCCTGACCCTCTAATATGCCTCTAACCAATCTGTGTTTTCCAATAGAAATCTGAACTCTTACCCCTCTTATCCAATTCCACTATATATAATTAGTTGTTTTTGACACCGAATAATCTGTCTACCTACATCAAATTCTGGAATTATGTTCCTTATACCTTCTATCTATAACTCAAAGTAATTATGAAAAAGTATGTTCCAAAACTTTTTGAAACTTATAATTTGATTTTGTTCAGGATGTATGCAGTTGATGAGTATCCACGAAATAAAACGAGCTCGTATTATCCTGCAAACATGTTCGTTCTTTCTCTCTTCAAACTAATAAAGGAAATCGGTTGTATGAAATGTATCGCAAATTGGCAGAATCAGGAATTTTCGGGTCTCATCATGAGCTGACATCAGTTAGAGAACCACTGGAAAACCAGCTGGGAGTACGAAACAGCTGTCCAGTACTCCCAGCTGGTTTTCCAGTGGTTCTCTAACTGATGTCAGCTCATGATGAAACCCTCCATGCAATCAAACCAAATCCCTACAAAACCAATACTTGCAAATTTTCGGGTCGTTAAATTCCCACTCCTGAAGTGGCTAAATGGTCAAAGAACTTGGCGTCGTGAGCTGAAGGTCCCAAGTTCAAATGCTGGTGGATGTGCACTGATGAAGAAACTCAGATTAGAACGAGGAAACAGCTGTCTCCTACTGCCTGGTGACTGCCTTCAATGATGTCTAACTGATTAGTTTGTCCATGATAAAATCCACATTGAAAATAATCTAAAACCCTAAAAATCTCATCATCTAAAAAGTAATCACCTTCACTTTTCCCTCACCCTTCCATGATCGGCGAATGAGTGGTATTTAATCATTCTAAAGTTGTAGTGTTAACATTTCGGGACTTATTGTTTAGTGTTGTCATTTCCAGTTTCCTGACTGTGTGTATATACTTTCCACTTGTAAATACACGAGTGTGTAAAGGAATTTTATTACAATATATCAGAATTTAGCAGAATGCTTGCTAGCCACGTGAGAGATTTAGGTTCGACTCCTGACAGACTCATTCTTAAACCTTTCATAGTCTACTAGCCAGTTGTAAATCCGGAAAACGGGTAAGGTTGGGTGTCAGACTAGCGACCTTATCCTGTGAAAATCAACCATTAAAATTTAAAAGCCTATAAGTTTGAAGCCTTATGCTCTACACAGAATAATAAAATTGGAATTTTTCTGTATCAGAAATGGAAATTCCTTTGCCTTCAGTAAGTTACGTAATGCTTTAGCTGGACATCTCTTTAGATTTTTTATCCTGATGGCGTCTATTAGTCTAGATTTTGTTAACTTTTCATGATATTCTAATCTGACTAATCCTGGTCCACTGTTTTGATAGATGTTTTTGATTTCAAAATCATTCCAAGGTTCTGACTGACTGAATTTAAGAAAGAAAGGCAACAATTCAAGTTGTTACACTCCTTGTAGTACACAAAGGTAGAGAAATGCTATAGAAAAGAAGTTAGAAAGATCTATAATTACTAGAAACATATGAGAGAAGGGATAATAAAATGGAAAACATCAGCATCCAACTGACCAGGGAGACGACAGAGAGTGAGTGCATCAACATCAATCATAAGTTGGCAGAAGTTAGAATTCGTGGGTTGGCCATTGGATCTGGTCCCAGTGGCTTAATGGTCTACAAACTCACTAGCCTTCTAACCAGAAGGTCCTGAGTTCGAACCCTAGCATTGTGGATGCATGCCGATGAACAGTCCCCAACTATGACGAAAGAGATGTCCAGTACTCCCTACAGGTTTTCCGATAGTTCTCTAACTGATATAAGTTCATGATGAAATCCTGTAACCAATCAATCAAATCCCTACATACCAATACTTGAATACCATTCATAATAATTTTGAGCTATATCATTAACAGTCTCCATGCGCTAATACGTGATGAGTTGATATCAGCTTTTGGTTTTTACCACTACTAGCTCTTTTCTAAACAAATCATGTGTGAACTAACACTGCCCGAAGAGGTAGGCAATCGCTCAACATGCATAGCACGTGTCCTGGACACCTCAGTCGATGAAGCTTCATAACCTCATGGATTGACATTTCCTCTTTACCCAACCATCTACACATTACCCCAAAATTACTCACCAGATTATGCTACTTAACACGGAAGATAGAGTGAAAACCTATGCGGTCGAACGCCACAACCTACTAAAAAAAGACTTGACCGAGAGTTTGTCAACAAAAGTACTGGCTTTTACAATATTTTAAACTACAATAAAATACATTTATTCTACTTTTCAATCATTGTAAAACAAAAATTCCAAAAATCTACTTTGTGATAAATCAGTTTAGAAGAAAAGACGTCGAGCGAAAAGTTACTCTTTTCGGCGATATCATTCTCAAGCTGTACAATCATATATTTAGAATAAATTTTCATAGCAACAAAATGAATATTTCCAAGTATTGGTTTTGTAGGGATTTTGTTTGATTGGTTGGAGGATTTTATCATAAGCCAACATCCGTTAGACAACCATTGAAAAACCTGCAAGGAGTACTGGACAGTTAGTTGTTTCGTCCTTGTTTGGGACTTTTCATTAGTATGCACCAACTCCGCGAAGTTCTAACCTAGGACCTCCAGGCTACAAGGTGAGCTTGACTGGTCATATTCAGGCGGTTACCTGCGTTTCTAGCGGAAAGCCTAGGTTGGGACTGATGAAGAGTCCCGAACTAGGTTGACAAAACAGCTGTCAAGTACTCCCAGTTTTTCCAGTGGTTCTCTAAGTGACGTCAGCTCATGGTGAAATCCTACAACCAATCAAAATGAATATTTTCAAAGATGTGCCACTAGAAGTGGGAATTTTCGATAGCAAATTACGTAATGTAGAAAGCGTAAATGAATTAGAAACTAAAATAAGATTAGATATGCAATTTGAGTGAAGTAATCTAATTGACGGGGTTGAGTAGAGCTCAGCTAAAATTAAAATTGAACAAAAGTCAAGTTAACAACAGTGGTAGTAAGGAGTAGAGAGGTGGGGGAAGAAAATATATTATACAATTAAGAAGAAAACATGCAAGAAAAAGACGAAACAAAATTACGTATTTGGTGTTAAGATAGGTCAGTTCCACTGTAGATTTAATGACTGAACAAACTTCCTCTGTATGCAGAGTTCAGGTTTTAATACGTGAATTGCCATTGCTTCTACGGTTAGAAGCAATTTGATTCGTATTCTTTTAGCAAGATTCCCACATATTCTGTAGATGACTTTGAAGTTTGTTTGGTGTCCCGATTGGATCAAGTGTTTCAGAATAGAGCTTCGTGGGGGGGGAAACCTTTTCTCTCCTTTAGATTTCGTCATAAGGGGCACTAGGTAGTTGTTTAGTCTTAATTTAAAACTCCTCATCAGTATGCAGCACTTGTGGGTATCCCTGCATGACAAAACCTACATTGAAACAAATCTAAATCCCTAAAAATCTAACCCCGTAATCTTAATATCAATCTTCAGCTCACTGACGACTCCTAGACGGATATCTTGAAGCTGTACTGACAAGTCGTGCCCAGTGGGATTCACCATACCTAGCTGTAGTGAGTGTTCATCAAAGGCCTTGGTTTCTGATAATGTTATATTATCACAAATTGACACAAGTGAGAATTCCAGCCGAAGATGAGCTTGGATTCGGAACCTGAAGATCCTTTGTTTTATACTTCATGTGTTCATCGATAAACACTGTTGAAGAGTCCCAGACTAGGATGAAACAGCTATCCAGCTCTGCCTAGTTTTCAATGATCTCTAATTGACGTTACTTCGTGACGAAATCCACATTGAAATTAATTCAAATTCCGACCACACACCATGACAATCTACAGAATAATGTTTATGTTGTTTTTGAAGTAATTTAGTGGAATCCTATTTGGGACTCGTCATCTGGCTGATGTTATTTTTGTTTTCAGCGTATGATATTCATTTTAGCGTTTGTGTATTGGATATGCATTTATTGTATGAGATGATTAGTCTAACAAGATATTGCTAAATTGTCGACTAACCCATCCACTTTTTTAACACAAGAAATCGTAAAGTAAGTCCAGATTTTTAAGGCGAACTTCATATGATTTTATCAAAGTTTCAGGTAGGTCTTACCTTCTTAATGCATGTATACTTTCAATTAAGCATAAAAAGTGCATAATAGATTAAAGAGTGTGGGTTAGGTTTAATCGTGGGTGCTATAAATACGTAGGTAGCGATATTAATGTGTCTGGTACCCTGCTAACTAGATTCTAATGACGTCATATGTAACGTTTTTTTGTTCTGTCTGTTGGTATTTTGTTTTCTCCAGCAGAAATCAAAATCATGTAAGTGTCAGTGTTAGGCAAAGATATAAGCTAAATTAACATTTAATCTCGTGAAGACAAGTAATGTATATCTATATATGCACAAAAAGTAATCACTCCCTTCGTCTGCTAGTCCACGAATATAAACTAGCTATCAAAAAATATGGTAGCAAAACATATTAATGACCTGAAACATAAGATTGGTATCAAAATAGCTTTCAAGATTTAAGAATAAAACTTGTGCACTGTAGTAGAGTATAATACCATTATGGGTAAAATTTGTTTTGATAAAGTCTCACAGTGTCGCGTATTCGGTAATATTTACTGATGATGTTTCGAGCACAATTAATTGCTCAAAATCATATCAAGGCACTACTGACCAGTAGGGTGCAGCAGGTGAGGACAAATACTCGCCGAAGACATTGGCTAGGGGTCGCGCTATATCATGAATTGGTAGAAGTTAGAATTCATGGGCCACTGGTTAGGGTCACAGTGGCTTAATGGTTTACGGACTCGCCTTGTAACCAGAAGGTACTGGGTTCGAATTCCGGTGGGTGCGTACTGATGAAGAGTCCAAAGGTAGGACAAAACAGCTGTCCAGTACTCCCAGGTTTTCCAATGGTTCTCTAACTAATGTCAGCTCATGATGAAATCCTGAAACACTACTGACATTACTTTTTAATTTCGTTTATATAATTCCATTATTTTCCATCGCTTGATTTGATTGGTAGTAGTATTTTCCATATTTCCGGTATGAGTGATGAGTCATTCCTATTGCATGCGTTTGGTGTAGACTCAATGAACAAGGATTCAGTAATCAACCTCTCTCTCCACCTACCTAGATTACTTTTTAGAATTTTAACCCTCTCCCACCACACTATTGTGTGGTTGTGTGTTAATGCATGCAGTGCAATCGCTGAGCTTTTTTCTAAATTACTTATCTTCGCGAGTGGGGTCAACCATTCTTACCTTAGCTAAATTCTTATGTTCTGACAATCTGACTACTCCTGACCTACTGGTTTGACCTAAGTAGTTGGCTTAGCGCACAGTCATTGCAAGGTATCTTGTAAATCATTTTATTTTGTCTAATTGGGTTAACCGATTGTTTCCTTTAACCTACACAGCTTGTCCTACCTGAGTGAGTTTGTAGGTTTAAACGCCACCGTAATTCCTGCTTTATTCAGAATCCTACGTAGGGTGTCAGATGTCCCCTCCTTATATGGTATAACAGTGGATGACTTATATTCTCTCTTATTTATGTTACCATTACTAGTTTCACAATTGTTTTTATTTGACTTTTGGCTTTTACTGATCTTCCTAATGAATTTTATAGGATATTTATTTGACACCAACGCTTCTTCTCTCTGTTTTATTTCATCATTTAGGTCTTTTCTTGTGCTACTGAGGGCTATTGCTTGGTTTGTTAGACACTTAGCTAAGCCTGCCTTAACAGTTAACGGATGAGATGAATTCAAGTCTAAATATCCAATATTAGAATGCGTTGGCTTTTTATAAACGCTAGTGTGCAGTTTACCTTCTTCTGTTCGTTTTATTTTACAATCTAACAGCATAGCTAATTCTCCTTGTTCATTTTCTGATTCAAATGTGAATTTTATTCCCTCTACTAGTGAGTTTGTATGTGTCAAGAAGCTAGAGATATGTTCTTCTTGAGCAAATAACATTATGTTTTTGATTAGACATCGTAGAAGTGTCTGCACTGGCTGCTGATATGTCAGCAGAGATGAAACATCTCGATCCAATATAGTCAATCAACAGGAGAGGCAGAGTTTAACTTAAACTTTCAAGATTATGTAATAAAGTCATCCGGAAGGCATGCTGAAATTCGCTGAGGCGATAATGAGCCGTCAGATTAAGCCTTCTCTGCCATCTCTGTTCAAAAATAGTTTATTATCATCCTTAACCTACCTTATAGTGTCAATAACTTCCATCCTCCTAACTCAGTATAAGAATCACTGATCTGGATCTTCAACACTAATATCAACTCAGTCAGTGCTTCTGTGGGCTGTACAGACTTAGCATACTCGTCACGAAAATATTTCCAAAACGCTACAGAATTTCACTAACATCTATCATCGCCACCTCAATACTAAAAATCAGATTGTTGGCCAGAAAGATTTGGCAGCAAGGAATACTGACAACGAACCAACCAACATCCAGATGTCTAACAAATAAGCGGGAAACAATCGAGAGGACTGGAATTATTCTGACAATACCGTCGACTTCCAGAGCCTCTTATGAAACCAGAAGTTGAAACGACGAGTTAGTAATGGGTCCTAGGTTGATGTAAGGGAAATCGTAAATCAAGGTACAGATTTCAAGTGGTGATTATAGTCAATGGCTTGAGAAACAGTTTGAATACTACAGAGAGAAAGAAGCCAACAAATGGGATACTCTAGACATAAATTCATAGATGACAGATGGCTACAGTAATGATGTAATTCCAATTTGTCTTTGATGGTGCTATCATATGCTGATGATATTCTTAATTGTGGTTGACTGTGTTGTGCGTCAGACTGTGCATGGAAGTGAAAAGACAGGAATAAGCTGGACCACCGATAATAAAACTCTATAAGATCTAGATTTCGCGCGTGGATAATTTATGTCTGATGTCACATAAACTCGAAGACTTACAGGCGAAAACCAACAAACTGGCTGAAGAGGCTAGCAGAGAATACAGGACTGCAGGTGAACCTAAAGAAGACAGAGGTGATAAAGATAAATAACCAATAGCAACAACAACAATAACCACCACCAAACATCATCAGTCAACGGGAGAGATTTGACAGAGGTCACTTCCTTCACTTATCCACCCAGGATGCACAGTTCCAACGACAGGCAGACTAAATGGATAAAGATGTCAAAGCCAGTCAGAATCGGAAAGGCAAGATACGCCTTCATCAACCTGAATCCAGTTTGGAAATCTTCTGCACTCACTAAGCCAGCATAAGGAATGAGATCCGGATTTTCAACACAAATGTGAAATCAGTTAGTCAGTTCTTCTATACGGTTGAGAAACTTGGCCAGCGTGTCACGAAAAGGATTTCCAACAAGTAACAAACTTTTGTCAACGGCTGCCTCCTTCGCTGACCCTATATTGAAGATCAAATGGCCAGCCAGCCAGCCAGAGATAATTAGAAACAAGAAACTCTGGCTGGGAAAACACCAACAGGTGAGAGCCGATTGGTCAACAAATATGTAGGAGAAAATGGAGGTGAATCGGGCATATATTGAGGAGGCCGTCGGATGACATCGCGCACAATGCAGGCCATCGCTGAAGTGGAATCCCAATGGGAAACGATGAGTGGGTCATCCACTTAAGTGAAGGTGACATGGAGGAAATGGTTTAGGGTGAAGAAGATGAGAGATTATGGGCAGTCGTGGAGCTAGCCAGCTTAAGAGGAGAGCGGTAAGTAGAAGAAAGTGGAGATGTGTTGTTGAATTCCTACGTTCCTCTTGGAACCCAAGGGAATTATAATAGTATAATAATATATATGCTGAAAAACTAATAAATTTATATTAGTAGAGCCTGAAGAAGTTACTGCTCTAATTCCATGCAAATTTATTTATTGCAAATAACGTCAGCTCTTGACTCTACCTGTAACCAATCAAATCCCTGCAAACAAACACTTCATAATTAATCTGATGCTCACTAGCGACTCGCTCTATTCAGGAAGTTACCTGGAGTTCTAGTGAGAAGTCGTAACCGTCGGTGTCCACCAAGTCAGGTAAGACCTCAATTAACTAGCCTATTACATCGGCTGCCGATTGCGCTATATATATATATATATATAGCGAATTAGCAGAAGGTAGAATTCATGGGCTGGCCATTGGATCGGGTGCCAGTGGCTGAATTGTATACGAACTCAACTTGTAATCAAAATGTCCTGGCGGGTGAGTACTGATGAAGAGTCCCAAACTAGAATGAAACAGCTATCCAGTACTCCCAGGTGGTCTTCCAGTGGTTCTCTAACTGATGTCAGCTCATGATCAAACCTATTGGGTACATCACCCATCCACAATGAAACAGTATTATTTACTGGATGGTAAAGTTTCCAACATAATTCTGTTTTGTAACAATCCATGACGTTAAAAACTTGTTTATTTTTTTATAGTCTTATTTCTTCCTTCAAATTTTTGGTACGGATAGTGAAATTCTTCAGATGTCTAGGACAAGTGTTAAATCAATTCTCTTGTATTCCCAACTGACTCGATAAATAAAACTTCATCTGACGATACATAAATCAAAGCGCTATACCAGGGTAAATTAGATTAGTAGTGTATAACAACTTAATGAAATGAAGACTAATAGACCTCCAACCTACTAAGAATAAGAAGTCTAGGAAAATTGATCAATTATAGAACCATATGCAGTTAGACACAAACATTCAAAATACGATAGAAATAATGTGACAATCTTAAAATCTAAGATGATAACAATAATCTACTTTATTCCGAAAACAGTACTCAAAATACAGAATGGAATTCTCAGCATTTGTCACAATATTGCATCTGATTTACTCAAAATGCAAATAAAATTAAATTAAAACAAAATTAACCAGAGGAATATGTCCACGTTTACGATATGAAGTCAAAAATATTCGAAGTACGAACTGAGAATATTAAATGTAACAATAATGATAATATTAACAGTGAGTTTGTTTCAAACAGTATTGCCGATTCCGTTTGGAAATTTTAGCATGTTAAAGATCATTGGATCTAATGTTCTGTTGATATAGTATGGTGAGGGGAGACTGAAGATTTGGTTGGAGGATTTCATCATGAGCTGACATCAGTTAAAGAACAGCAGGTTGAAGGTGAGGATAATTACTCATCGAAGAAGACACTGCGAAGTGGTCGCTCTAAGTCGTGAATTGGCAGAAGTTAGAATTCATGGGCTGGCTATTGGATCCAGTCCCAGTGGCTTAATGGTCTACGAGCTAGCTCGTGTAACCAGAAGGTTCTGGGCTGGAACCCTGGGGGTGGGTGCGTACTGATGAAGAGTCCCAGGCTAGGTTGACGAAACAGCTAACTGTCCAGTACTCTCTGCAGGTTTTCCAATGGTTCTCCAAGTGATGTCAGCTCATGATGAAATCCTCTAACCAATTAAACAAAATCCCTACTAAACCAATACTTGAAAATGAGGATTGGTTTATTGAATCAGCTGAGAATACGTACGATAGGAATGATTCCATGCCTGTTGCAAACATCTGGAATATTCTACTAGCTTTGTGACAGACAAATAAGACAGTAAGAAAAAGAAGTATAAAAATCAAGTTTGAATGCAGTGTAGTTACCATTTATGATATGAATATGATTAATAAAGAATTGTGTTCGAAACAGTGCCATTCAGGAAAAGGATACTGTTGCACTCACTGTGCCTGGACACTATTAAACCAGTCTGTGCTCTATTATACAGCATAATATACATATAATGGGTTTTGAATAAATGTCAGAAGAAAGGTTAGTTGGTTGGTTGGGAACCAGCAGCCTCCAGATTACCAACCTAACTTCCTCTTACATGGGAAACAAAATGTTAGAAGAAGATCTATCTGGATATGATAGAGAAGATTTGTAGCTCAGGTGGATGATTTTGATGTGGTTGTGTTCTCTGAGCTGGATAGTTAATTTGCGAAGCTTTCATTGCCCTACTAGGCGACATCTTCAGCGCATACTTCAATTTGTTGAAGTGAGCTTTTAGATTGCAGAAGCAGTGATGCAAAGGCTTGAAAACATAATCCTACCAAAGATCAAACCCAAGATTTGGATACGTTACGTAGACGACACATTTGTAATAATCAAAAGAAATGAGTTAGATAAAACTCACAACTTAATAAACAACATCTTCAACGACATCAAATTCACAAGAGAAGAGGAATCCGAGAACAAAATCCCATTTTTGGACGTTTTAGTCAAGCGAACAACCACAGGGGAATTAGAAACTCAAGTTTATAGAAAATCAACTCACACAGACCAAATCCTGAATTACAACAGCAACAATTCAATAACATACAAAAGGAATTGAATACAAACACTATTCAAGAGGGCTCATTGCAGCACTCCCACCTTAAGGAAAACTGAAGGAAGATATCTCATGGACGTCTTTCAAAAGAATGGATATCCACGGAATTTCATCAAAAGACATATACCCCAAGCCAACCTATCAAACCAAAAGCCCCCAAGGAAAGCACAAAGAAAATCGCCCTACCATATATAAAGGATATCTCAGAAATCACTACAAGACTCTTCAAACCTTTAGGAATTGACGTCGCACACAAACCAACAAAATCACTTCACTCAATTCTATGTCAACCAAAAGACTCAACAGCGAAGGAAGATAAAACCAACATCATCTACAAAATAAAGTGTAACAACTGCGAAAAACACTACATTGGCCAAAGTGGACGTCCCCTTCGTCTTCGTATCCACGAACATAAACTAGCCATCAAAAGACATGATATCTACTCCCTCATATCACTACATACAGACAACCACGGACATCAATTCGACTGGGACAACCAACGTTCAAATATTAGACAGAGGAAACACCAAGAATGCCAGAGAATTTTTAGAAGCTTGGCATTCCAGTGAATCATCAATCAATAGACACATCGAGATAGACAAAATTAGAAACCTCACACACAAAGGGTGAAAGTTCAAGTCAAAGAAACAATCAGTTCCAATACAAGTAACCTAGAAGGTGTGAAAACACACAAAAACAACCAATCACATCCAAGGTCACTAGCCAGGAGAGATGATTAATAAACTCGTGGAGAAATCTATAAGCTCACTTCAACAAATTGAAGTATGCGCTGAAGATGTCGCCTAGTAGGGTGGGCAATGAAAGCTTCGCAAATTAACTATCCAGCTAGCTCAGAGAACACAACCACATCAAAAATAGATCTATCTGAGTAGATATTGTAGTGATTAACCAACACTTAGATATCATTCCTTCATAAGATGACTAAAAATGATGACTTGGCTTCTCCTAGGTTTTTTTTCATTCTCTGAGTTTGTTAGTTTAATTGCCAAACTTTCATTACCATCTTTTTTAGACAACATATTCAGTGACGAGTTTATCATTTGGGTCTAATAGGTCAGTTAGCAGATCCCGAGACTCTTGAAGTTCATAGCTCTGTGATGCATATCCTGTTGCAGTCCAGATTACTGCATTTCACTTTTTGATCATTGCCCCCTAATTTAAAACTAACTAAGATAGTCTCACTGTCAAAAATGTACATTCATACATTACCAGTTAAACACCATGTGTATACCGTAATATATATGGAAACTACATCTGTTTGAAAGGCGAGAACAAGGTGAGAATTTTAACAGGTTTCTTTTTATGGGGCTTAGAATTCCATTGATTAACCTGTTATCCTTGTTTTTTCTAATGTTTTTTTTATTTACACAGCCAACAGGCTACAAATTTTCATCAACAGCTGCCTTCGTTCCATACTGAAGATAAGATGCCCTGCCAGTAGGGTCCTTTACTTGCAGGCTGCTTCTTAGCAAGTCTAGAGAAATAGTATGTTACAACCCACTATCGATAGTTTTCATATATAACAAAGATACATGAATGATACTTTTATCATATGTGACGAGAATACTAACATTGAAATGATAGCTAAGGAGTTCAACAACTGCCATCATGTTATCCAGTTCACGTTGGAATTAGAGATGAACATGGAATAGCATTTTTGGGATGTTTTTCTAAAAAGGAAATCTGATGGTTCTCTTCAAAGATCAATCTACAGGAAACCAACATGGAATGGTCCATACATGAATTTTCATAGTTGCGTCCTTTTGAGAAGAAAGAGAAATCTAATCCACTCCTTCTCCTCAAGAATAACAAGGATATGTACCAGTGATACAATCTGTAGTGAACTGAAGTGACTTAAACGAGTTTTTATGGAAAATGGATATCCTTCAAGATTCATTGAGAAAAACATGGAAGGAAAGCAAAAACCCTAAAGAACCTAAATGACACCGAAGAAACTGCTGTTCATGAACGTTGAATTTAAAGGTGATATCAAAGCTGAAATTCTGAAGAATAATTTTCCAGATCACTGAGAAAAGCCTTTTTTCGGCTAAGCCACGGATCAATTTCTACAGCCGACAAATGATCAATGGATGTGTGAAGGATAAACTACCACTTTGGGCCACTTCAACGTGTGTTTATAAATTCATCTGCTCCTATGGACCTAGTTATATTGGCCGTACGCTTTCCAAATGCATCTCTGAACATTATTCTGCATGGTTAGCAAAAGGAAAATGCAAGACAGTTACTAGCTCAATTCTCGAACACCTGGTGAACTCAAGCCACGCAGCTCCACCAGAGTCATCTTTCAAGATCATCTACAAGGTAAGGCCAAGTAGAACAAAGGATGTCAGGTTTTGGCATTTGTATAAGGCGAAGGCGCTAACAATTCGTCAATACAAAGCCGAACTCTGTTTACAAAAACCTTTGTCCAGTCTCTTATTCTACCTTGGTTTAAACCTCTTCACTAGTTGTTCCCTGTGAAAAATTTTAATTCCTTTTTTAATTTTCAATTCTAGTTTTAGTTTGCTTTTACTTCAATAATTAATTCACTGTTATCACTGTCATGTGCTCCTTTTGAATATTTTTTCACCGTCTTCACACTTGTTAAACTGATACTCAACTACCTTTCTTCTCACTACTCAATGACAATTTTAACCTTATCAAATTTCTAACGCTTTCTTCCTTTATGCCATTGAGTGCTACGTAATTTACAAATAATCCTATCAGCTATGTCACCAATCCCCCTATTACTCAATAATAGACTACTATACATTTTTGGTAAGTATAAATACGACTGTACAGCCTCTGAAGATGATTTCGTCGATAAAGAAAATATTCTAAACTACACGTTTATTTGACTCATTATTAACGTTCAGCTTCATTTTAGCACTGTTTATTGGAGAAATAACATGTAAGATGACTCATCTACAAAGAATTTCATACAATGAATTCCTTTTATAAATTTGAACAAAGAAAGAAGTAACATTGGCACAGAATAATCTGGATCCATTTTATTTCGTTGGTTCTCATCAGCTGCGTACAACCTGAATTTTTTAATAAAATAAAAATAAAAAGTGTACAATTTAAATAAACCTTTCACTGCGCCAAAGATTGACAAGTAACCCTCACATGTTACCTCTAACTGTGTATACCAATTCACATGTATCTGCGGGAGCAATTACATTGGAAGAACAGAGAGGAGAACCTACGTCAGATTCTGCGAACATGTACCAAGGAGCCTGCGGTTAAAGGGACCGAATTATTTAAGCTCTTTAATCGCCAAACACCTGGTTGACACCGGACACCGAGTAGATGTGCTAGAATCACTCAAAATAATTAACAAACAAAGTACCTCAAGTCTTATCAGGTTTGCTGAAGCTATAGCAATAAAACGATTGAAGCCTGACGTATGTGTCCAAAAAGAATCCGTTGTTGGACTTTAATTACCATGGTGACTCACACCTTAGTAACACTGTGTTTTCTAATATTGTTAACTTATCTTTTCACTCCCCCTCTCCCTTTATTTTTTGCTTGACTCTCTTAAGAGATAATTTTTCTTGATCTTCTGAGTTCTGCTCACTGTATTACATCATCAACTTCTCATCTGACCTCATGTGCACCGAAATTTTAAAATTTTGATCTTCTCTTATCTAATTACGTAACTGTTACTAATTTTCTTTTGTTACCACCCCAACAACACAACTGTTAATTAATTTTTTTTCAAGAAACTTCTCTCTAACAAGATATATATATGTCGTAACACTTTAGACACCCTGTAAATCGCAACGCCTTATTTTACTATGACGCTCTGACAATATGCTTGCTAATGGACAAAGGTTTGTTAAAATTGTACACTTTTTATTTTTATTTTATTAAAAAAATTGAGGTTTTACGCAGCTGATGAGAACCAATGAAATAAAATGGATCCAGATTATTCTGTGCCAATGTTGCTTCTTTCTTTGTTCAAATTATCTACAAAGGACTATTTTTTGAGAGACAGAATTAGTCACGAACTTCAATCAGTTACAGGATTTCATCATGAACTGACATTGGTTAGAGAACCATTGGATAACCTGCAAGGAGTACTGGATAGTTGTTTCGTCAACCTAGTTTGGGACTCTTCATCAGTACGCACCCACGGCTCGTAGACCATTAAGCTACTGGGACCCGATCCAATAGCCAGCCCATGAATTCTAACTTCTGCCAATTCACGACATAGCACGACCACTAGCCAATATCTTCGGCAAGTATTGGTCCTCACGCCTCACCTGTTGTACGCCAGTGGTCACAACTTACCACTAGAACGCCCAGGTAACTACCTACCTGAATAAGGCCAGTGGCTAGTGAGTATCTCATTGATATTCAAGTATTGATTTGTAGGAATTTTGTTGATTGGTTACAGGATTTCATCATGAGCTAACATCGGTTAGACACCGATTACATAGAATGCATGCCAAATAAGGTATCGTTGAGTTTTTATATATTAGGTCGTTTGGGCATAGTCTTTTATAATTAATTCCAGTCACGCCTGATGATGCGCAAAGCAGAAGTTGTCTGTAAAGAGGGTGTTCAGAGTCTGACAAGATGATATTCTCCAATTTCCTGCACGAGTTGTCTCAGCGATACACCACTACTCCACAGTGTTTTTCTTACATTTCTTTCAGAAAATGCATATAAGTAGGTTGTAACCTATTTGAAGCCTATATGAGTGAGTATAGATAGTGAGTTTGTTTTGTAAGCATAAACTGGATGACTTCAACATAATATGAAATGGAGTAAACAGGATGCATTTCGATGAATAGAAAATTTTGAGGAGCCATGTTAAAGAATAGCGATAGTACTGATAACATTCAGCAAGTTACTGAAATCAGATAGTGTACTCACAGAAAACAGGTGAAAGTAGAGCAAGAATATTAAACAGGATATCTAGTCAATCTATGGTTAGAGTTCGGGACTCGAATTCGAAGGTAGTTGGTGCATTCGTTCCTCTTGTGTCTCTATTCTTTATCTTAGCCAATTCAGGCAGTTCAGTTATGTTAACCTAACCCGAATCTATCCCTAAGTAACCTTAACCTGATCCTTATTTTCACTACTTTGCGTTCCGAAAGGCTTCAAGCATGAACTTTGAGGATTTTGAAGTAGTTGTGAGATTGTTAGCTTCACAGGCCCAAGCTTCCCTCTTTATCAGGCTTATGATTAGCTAAGCAGCGTTTAACAGTGTGTCGACAGAGAGTCGAACCCGAATAATTTGCGTAACTGGCAAGTTTTCTATCACTAAGCCACAAGAACACGATTTAATCCTACAGTGACCTTTCTTGATCGTTTCACTACTCTACTCTGATTAAATATTCCAATATCATGATGTATTTGTACCTCTCAATAGAAAATAAAAAGAAGCAATAATAATAATATCTAAAATAAAACAAAAAACACACAACGGGAAATAAAGAGTTAAAAAAGCAACAACTTACAATGAAACCTTTATACCATTTTTTAATTTGTGCTTCAGTGAAATGTGTTTTAGCTGAAAGTTTTTTCAATTCTGCTTTACTAATCCCTTTACTAGAATGAATTGCACCCATAATTTTTTTTTAAATTATTATTATGATTTAATTTTTAATGATCACAATTTAAAATAATATGTCAACTGAATGTTAACGAGTTATTTGAATTTTTTATTACTGTGTGTTGTTAAAATAATCCATTGAAACATTGAATTTTGAGCGGTGTATTCAAATAACAATGGGAAGCACTTCTGTTTGCTGCTAATACTACTAACAGTTGATCTACAGTAGTATTTTGAAGTGATGTTATGTTTCTTTCTTGGTTTTAAATTCTATGTGAATGGATGGAATGACAGACACATTGGTGTGTGTTTTGTTTGTATAGTCAACGGGGTACACCCACGCATTGAATGAACACTAACATGTATCATGGTTGGTTGATACATTATGCTGTATGATTGTGTGTATGTCTATATACGTGTGTGTTATATTAATCCCATTCAGTGTATAGGCATTAGTCAATATTTTGGTGCAATCAAAAATGCCCACTTGCATCAATACGTCTTCCCTATCGCGTGGGTGTACTGTGTCAGTGTGTATAAGACGAGTGTCTGATTGACTACCACCATTAATAGCGTCAATGCGTGTAGGTAGGATTAACCTTGAACTAAAGGAAAGATGAGGTTGAAATATCCCTTACAAAAATTGAAAAAAAATTTTATCAGCATCTTTAAAATGTAATAGTATACCTTCACAATTTTGATATGAGTCACTCAAAACCTCTCATGTAAAAATGAAAGGGCAAAAAAATAACAAAATCTGCATATGGAAAAACAAACGAGGCGTGAATTGTCAACACTTTTACTCTTTAAATCAATAATTTTCTATAAAAAAAAGTAGAAATTAACTATTTCTGTCAACACGAACGACACTGAAAAAAAAACAGTGAAAAGAATGGTCAGATTTTGAATTTTACTGAAATTGTTTTATTAGCTGATTCACTTTCAGTATGCTGTTATAATTTGGTTTAGGGGTCGCGACTAGAGGCAGAATCTAGCCTGTGCATTTCGTCCTATTTGGGACTCGTCAGTGATTATGATGTTCCCCCACTGATACTCGAGACTAAACATTACTCCTAGTTTCAAATGCCAAAGCGATGTCAAGCAAATCATTTGGGCCACTAGAGCATCGTTCTGTGGGTTCCTACCAAACCATTTAAGCAATCTCATCACGGATGTAACCGTCCAGTTGGATGTCTCTGGGAGTGATGTTCACGCGTTTGGCATGGATGCCACACAAGTTCGAAAACACCAATCAAGTAAGGCTTCATGGAGAGTGGTTCCCGCTAAGTCTTGGAATCGCAGGTCAGTCTTGAAGTCCTTGGGTGATCTCACTAATGATATGTTGGAAGGGCAGTTTGCGGACCACAAGTTCAATGCCCTTCTGGTAAAGACGGATTTCACGGAGAGCAACAGTTCCTGGCCTGTATCTTCTTGGTTTCTTAACGTCACCAATAGCTTGTAAGCACTATACGGGCAGCCGTAGTGGCCAGATGCTTTCTTGGGGCCGTGCCACCAGTAGATTTGTAAGCAGTTTACTTTTTATAGAGGCTGAACATTTCAGTCTAATCAGTCAACAGGAAAATCAAGATTGAAGCAAATAAATAACAGCCAGTAGCTGTTGCATAAGAGATGACTATGTTGGCCAAAAATGGCTTAGTCGATAACACTTTTAACGGATTTAAAACGATGGGTTCTGGGTTGAAGTCTCTATGGGAGAACAATATCACTCACTAGGAAAGATGTAGGTACATCCAGTTGATGAATCCGGAAGTGGATGAAATACACATCCTGGGTTGTAGTGCTTGCTAGCTACCATCCATCGAATACCGTCATGTTAATCGTCGAAGCGCTCGAACTAAGATCCGAATTCCAAAGCAGAGGTAGAACATTTCGCTCCATCAGTCAACGGGAAAATCAAGACTGACTAAAACAATTTTTTAATTTTTATTCCTTTACGTTCCCAGTGGAACATAGAGCTTCAAGCTAGAGACGAGGTAAAGGAGTGCGTTGGCCGGACCACCTGCGAGGTCGGTGAGCACTCTACCGCTGTGCCACCGACGCACGACTAAAACAAATAATCTCAAGCTTTTTGCCTAGACGTCTTCCTCACCAGGAAGGTGGATGGTTCATAGAGCTAGGATAATCTGTTCACTCGACTCTCTCAATAAGGAGCTCAAGATTATCCAGAGAGTTACTTAGCAAAAATGAACATCCAGATAAATTCATTGAGAAAAATTTGAATTTAGCACTAAAACTAGCCACTAAGGCAACAGTTCCATAAAAAAAACCATTGTTCATAAAACTCCAGTCCTCGGTGACAACATCAGCGAAATATTAACACAACGTCTGAAGAATGCAATTAAAAGAGCTTTCAGTGCAACAGAGGTGCGTTGTCTATCCACTACCACCCCTATTTTACCTTCAAGAGATAGAGACAAACTACCTAATTTCGCCTCCGTTATGTGCATCTATCAGTTTGACTGCAGCTGCGGAGTCAGCTACATTAAACGTAAAATTAAGCAGGTTCATCATCGTATTTCCGAACATCATCCAGCATGGTTAAGCAAGGGATAAACAAGATCTATTCTTAGCTCTTTTTTAGCACACCTTGTAGACACTGAGCATAAAGTTGATATGTTAATACAGCATTTAAAATTATTTATCGCAATCCAACTAATCTATATTCTGCGTTACGAGTTTATCTTCTACATACACCTGAAGTCATCGGAATCCACTTGAAGGAGTCAAACCTGTGTGTTCAGAAGAAATTCCTACAGCCACTTCGCTTACCTTAGTCATCATCACACGAGTGTATAAACCTGACAACTTCACCCTCCCACTAAGCCTTTTGAAAATTATCATTGTCCAAATCGTTTTATTTTTCTTTTAAATCACGAAAAATACCCATTTATTCATAAGTAAAAACACAGTTTTTTGTTCAGCGAAGAAATTTCTTTTCAACGACTTCATTTTCAAGCTGTACGGTTGTATTTATATTACAGAAAAAGTTATTAAGTGGCACTAAATAATTGCTCAGTCAATATACATATATGTGATAAGAATAACGATAATTAAAATGTTATAAGGGGTAGAGTTGAAGTGGATGAATTACAAAATTATTAAAGATTGTTTAATAAGTGAATTGATATCAAAAATTTTTAAAAATGTCAAGTGTTGTCAACAAATTTTAAAAATTAGGAGTACGATTACGATAAGAATGAAGATGTGAAGTGAAGGGGAAAGAGTTCAAGTGGTAAAATAAAATAAAATAAAAACTAGAAAGAACATTACTATGACCAAGGTAAAGAAAGGGGTTTGACAAAACGTTTTTGAACACATAATTTAGGTTTCTGTTCATGTATAGCTAAAGCTTCGGCTATGCATAAGTGAAGAAAACGTAAACTTTTGGAGCGATTTGATTTTGTTATGTAGATAACGTTGAAGGATGAATCACGTGGGGCTGAATGACCAGACTCTAACAGGTAATCACAAATAGACGACTTCGCAGTTCTACGTTCGCCTTTCATTAACCAGACTGGATAGTGTTCAGCTACACGTTTTCGGAGATTACGCTTACAACGTCCAATATAAACAGCTCCACAGGAGCAGGTAAAAGAGTAAATGCATCAAGGATAGATTACCGCTTATGTCCACATCTATGTGCATTTCTCCACTAAATCCCTTTGCTTACCAAATGTTTAAATTGGGATTTTTGGTAGGTGTTCAGGAAATCTAAGATAGATTCTTGTTTCTGTACTTCCAATACATATCTGTTTTAGTAGCTACACGCAAATTAAGCCAATAAAGGAAGCGTATCAGCTGACTGCCTACAATCTCCACGATGAAAGTTAATGGTTTTAGTACAACTCGACTTATTACTTAACCATTTTCACACCCTTAGTTACAATTTGATTAGTGTTCAGTATTTCGAAAGATATTTTAGGATGTTCGTAGGTGGTTCAGTGGTAGAATGCCCACCACCCTCCTAGAAGGTCCGGGTTTCAACCCCGACGAACACACAACTTTACGTCAACTAGTTTATTAAAGCCCAGTAGGCGTGGTATAGACGGATGATTAAACATGAGTATAGGAACTTCAATCCCACCACTGAAACTACGAAGCTTGAGAACCCTGTGTTCCACTTGGAATACAAAGAATGAAAAAATACTTCAAAATATTTTGATGATGTAAGCAATATTTCAAATTAAATTATTTTTATCTTTTCTTGCTATCGGGTGGGAGGGGGGAAGCATTAAATGTCTATCGTTAATAATTTTATTATATAATTGTACACTCTACATTACTGAAAATACTATTTGCTCAAATTATAATTATTATTATTGTTTCCTTTAATTCCTAGAGGAATATAGGGCTTCAGACACACGTCTCCATTGCCTCCAGTTCTCTACCAACGTTTTCACCTGAATCCACGTCTGCCCACATGCTTTCATCCCCTCTTCACATCACCTCCTCCATGTCACCCCACCCTCGCACTGACGACCACATCGCCGCTTCAAATTCGGGTTCCACTCAAGAGAGAGAGAGCATGGCGTGTGATGTCACTCACTTGATGGTTTGTTTTCTCAGAGTATGTCCAATCCACCTCCATTTCTTCCTGCATATTTCTTGTACACTTGGTTCCTGCTAGGTTGGTTCGTTCATTGCCAGAGATCCCTGTTGCTCATCTTTCCTGGCCGGCCATCTCATCTTCAGTAGTATTGAGCGAATACAGCTGTTGATGAAGAAGGTGTGTAGTTTGTTTGAAGTGCCCTTCGTGACGCTGCGCGGGGCCAAGTCTCTGATCCATATAGTAAGTGGCACTGACTTCACATTGCAGTTGAAAATCCGGATCTGATCTTCGTTTTCATGCTGAGTAGTGCTGTTGATCTCCACACAGACTCGAGAGAAATGAAAGCTTGCTTTGATTTCCAGATCCTCGCACTTTAATATCCTTATCAGTTCTGTCCACCTGTAGTTGAAACGATGCTTCCCAGGTAGGTAGGTGAAGGAGGTTGCTTCTTTCAGAATTCCTCCCATTTATGCTGATTGCTGTCCATTGTTGTTGTTAATGTTGCTGTTTCTGTTGGCCAGGAATCTTCATCACCCCTGTTTTCTCTATGTTCACCTGAAATCCTATCTTCTGTGGATGCTTCTTCTGCCAACTTGTTTATTTTCACTTGTATATCTTCCAGTTTGTAGGAAATCAGATATATATCATCACCGGCGAAGTCCTGATCCTCCATGTTTTTGTATGGGTGCATTTTATGCCTGTCTTCTCGTTGTCCACTATCCATCGCATTATCCAGTCTACTGCAATCAGGAAAACCTTTGGAGATGGTAGGCAGCCAACTTGTCCTACTCCCCTTTTCAATTCGAAGGATTCCGTGAGTTTTCCTCTCATTATTATAAAAAGAATGATTAAATAATTATCATTTAATATTATTTCTTTGGGTTTACAATGGAACACAGGGCTTCAACAGCACATGTGAATTTCACCTTGTTCTCTACAGTCATCTACAGATGACCCTACGACTGTCCATAAGCTTTCATCTCCTCCAACTCACGCGATCTCTTCCGTGTTACTCTCGGACCCATCACCACTTTATCTTTTCTATTCGTGTTTCATTGGACGACTAGGCTGACGCACGATGTCACTCAACAGTCTCTTTGGTTAATAGTTCCTTGGTTGATTTATCGCCTTTAAGAGTTCCCTGTTGTCAATCCTGTCTGGCTGGCCATGTGATCTAAACTTTGAAGCGAAGGCAGCTGTCGACGAAAGTCTGAATTAGCTTGTTGGAAATGGCTTGGGCGACGAGCCAACTGTTTGAACCATAAAGGAGTACACTGGCTGACTTGACATAGGTGTTGAAAATGCGAATTTTTTTTCTTTATGCTGATTTCAGAGTAATTCTTGTCTGATCGCATCCTTGAGATCCTCATTCGTGCCAACTGTAGTTGAAATGATGCTGCTCAAATAAGTGGAAGAAATGACCTTGTTCACAATTCCTTAAATATTGATCATTCATGATTGGTTATCTTCATCACTGCCGTCTTCTCTTCCACTTCTGTCATCTTGTTGATTTTCAGTTGTAAATCTTCAACATGAAGCATAGGTCATCTACGAAATTCAGACCTATTAAGGTCTTTTTATCAATCCATTGTATGAATGCCTCTCTTCTCACTCCCCACAGTCTACCACATGATCCAGTCTTCCTCGATCAGGATGGTCACCAGTGATAGTGGACAACCTTATCTTGCTCTTATCTTCACTTCCAATGCTTCTATGAGCTTTGTGTTGTGAATTACTTGGCATTTGGCATCACCATATACACCTGTTTAATAGAGTTTATGAATTTTTGCTCCATTCTTTAGTGTAGAAGCAGTGCCATAGTAATTTAGGTCGAAATGTCAAAGGCCTTATTTATTTATGCATAATAAATGACCTTCTCACATTAAAGGTAATCTCTTTTGTATACAAGTTTCTGTGACAAATACATATCGGTTTTGTAGGGATTTTGTTTGATTGGTTACAGGATTTCATCATGAGCTGACATCAGTTAGAGAAGCATTGGAAAACCTGCAGGGAGTACTGTCAGGCAGCTGTTTCGTCAATCTAATCTGAGACTCTACATCGGCACGCACATACACTGCTAGGGTTCGAACCCAGAACCTACTGGTTACAAGGCCAGACAGCCGGTGGGACTCGATCCAATGGCCAGCCCATGAATTCTAACTTCCCCAATTCATGACATAGCGCGACCTTTAGCTAATGTCTTCTTTGATGAGTTACTGCCTCATCTTCAACTTGCTGTACTCTACTGGTCATGACTTCCAACTAGAACCCCAGGTATCTGCCTGAATACAGCCAGTCGAGCTCTCCTTGTAACCAAATTGTCCTGGGTTCGAACCCCACAGTGTGGGTGCGTACTGCTGAAATCCTTCAACAAATGCATACGTATAAATCCAAAATTAGCATAATCAAATAGCGTACCTTTTACAAAAATGGCATCGTCTGATTTATGAATGTTCCTCTTACGTGTAACGTTTCCTCCACCCATCGTCACCCCATTTTTTCATGATTCTTCTTTTACAGCAGAATTCACCTGATCCATCCTCCTATGTACCTTTACATTTGTACAAAAAACTATATATTTTCTCAATTTATCATGGGTAATTCCTTAAGACACTGACGCAAACACAGCCTCCTAACCCACTCTCTCCATCTTTCTCTCTCTCCCTGATTGCTGAACATTAATCACAAAACACATTTTCTTATTATTCCTGATCATTTGATATCTGACATTCAAATTAGTGTTGCATTTATGCATATTATCACATATATAGGAGTTTTTTTTTAACTATGATCTATTAACAATCTCTTCGAACATATTACCTCTCTTGGAATTATGATGTACATGATTCTGTGGGGAGTGCTACTTATAATCCGAAATAAGTAGTATATCAGAAAGCGAATTCAGAAAAGTAACAATATTTTTTGCACACTGCAAAGAGCAACCAAAGAAGAGAACTATGAGAAGAATGTTGCCATATGATGCAGAATCCAAGAAGCTATCGAATGTGACGATATTCGACCAATTCGTCAAGGATGTGGTAAATGATGTGCAATTGGCGGTTTGAGAATATGGTATACCAAATTTACCTATGTACAATACGTTTCATCAAATAAACATTTCTTCCAGCCTCCTCGGTCTTTTCTTCTCTACAATTCCATGTCATTTAAAAAAAAAATAATAACACATTAATGTTGTCAGACAGTAGCAATTACTTCGATGGATGAATACTACGGATGAGTCCCAGATTGGGACAAAACGCGCATCCAGTACACCCTGGCTTTTAACAGTTCTCTGACTGATATCAATATGGAGTTAAGCTTAAAATTATTCCCTTAACTAATATGGATCACTGGGCTACCGGAATTTCCATCAATAGATAATGTTTAAAATCTTGAGCATTTCTTATTGTAATAATTTATATTTCGTATAAACGGGTAAGTTTACAAGAAATGCATGCCATTTTTACAGACACGATCAGTAATGTTATAAATTACAATCCTGAAGTATCATAAATTAATACTTTTTCAAAAGTTTAAATTGCTCAATTATTGTACAAGCAATCAGAACAGGTTCTTATAAATGTTAAATTGTAAACCGTTTACTAAGGTCACCATCAAAGTTGAGCGACAACCCAAACTTCGTTCCGTTTCCTGCTGATCGTTATGGTCAACCAGTGAACAGCGTATATCTGGGTGAGTGCTATGCCGCCACGTGATTGAACGCTATTTCAGGAAGAGAAGAAAATTCTGCGCAGCTGCAAAATGGTATAAAATGCAATTATGAATAATACATTATTGGAAGTATATTTACAAGATAAATACAAGAGAAGAAGAAGCTATATAGTACTTGAAATGATAGTATATATTTGCAATCTGTAATGCTAACCATATTGGTCTAAGCATGGAAACTATGATGTTTTCGATGAAGATATAGCTTTGTTCAAACATTGGTGTTGTTGTGTTTTTAATCAAAGCAACCAGACTTTGGGCAAGCAACAAATATGAACAAAGAGCAAGTTTCAGCTTCAATAAAGGCCTAGGTAGTTAAGATCAGATAGAGTATAATAGTGCGTAAATAAAAAGATTATTGTGAGGTAGGTAAGTGATATTTAAGTGAGGAGTGAATTCAAAGATCTGGAAAATTAGAACATGTAGGACAAGCTGACCTGTAAGATGCCTCACGAATTTCTGTAGGGCCCAATGGGTAGCATCTTGACAAGAAGCTGAACAGGCTTGTAGATGGTAGGAGCAAAAGCACTTTTTTATTTATAATTTAGATCTGTACAACCCTTATTATTTTTTTTTTGTTGAGGGTCCAGACTAATGTTTTCATCCTACAATTATATTAAATGATTACTACATGAACTGATGAACAGATTTAATTAGCTTCCAATAAAACGTTGTGCAATTCTTGAAGGAAATGAAGAAATGGTTCACTCGTCATATACAATGACATTACGTCAAATAATATACTTCAGATTACAACTTTACATGTGAATCCTGTATGAAGAGGAAATATTTTGGAACTAAATATTGCTGAAAATATCTGTACTGTTCGTTCACATATTGTCTGAAGTAAAGCTTTATGATTATTACTAAAAATGGAGATTTCGTTGAGAACTGATATATCAGTTAGAAAACTTACTGAAAACCACCACAGCATAATGGACAACTGTTTTGTCTTAGTTTGAAACTCTGTATCAGTGCCAAATCATGACAATACTAGGGATCCGACACAAAGCTTTCAAGTTACAAGGTGAAATCATTGATCATCCAGTCACCTGGATGTAATTTAATTAGTCAAAACAGTCAACAGTGGAAATTTATTGTTTTGAAATAATTATACTACCTAAAACGTTTATAGTAGTATAAAAGTAATCAAACATTTTGTCGCAGGTTCATTCACGCGCTGAAATGAGTTACAGGAGCATTGAAGAACCATGGGGTACTGAACATCTGTTTTCTCCTAGTTTGGGACTGTTCTGTAGTACACATCCATTGAGATTTTAATCCAGAACCCTCCAGTTATATATATACCATTCAGTGATTGAAACCCGACACAATGGCCTGCCTAAGGGAACTCCAACTACTACCAATTCGCGATATATAGCTCAACCAACTGCCAATGTCAGCAGAGAGTAACTGCTCTGCAGTATGTACTGCATTCTCTCCATTTCTTTTTTCTTTCATTCTGCATGGCCTTCCATATTCTTCGAAAGCTAATTTCACTAAATATGGCGGTGATCTGACAATTTCTGTCTCAGTAGTTTCTGCTTTCGATTGTTCTTGTATGAATAGATTCTTGTCTGAAGTTGACAAATGGTCTCACTTATAAATGGTCTTCAACTAAATCCGTCCAAAGATCATATTGTTGATTTTATTTTCAGATGCGAACCAGACTTGAGGGGACTGGTTCAGTCGCATGATTTCTGTAATATTAACGGCACTGTGATAGGGAGTAAGTCGAATATTTCCTAACTCGGTTTCAGTTTCTCTTCAAATCTCTTTTGGTCATGTCATATCCTGCTGATTTCTAAGAGAATTTGACTTATTACCTAAAAATGTGGAGACTTTCTGCCGGCATAACTCAACTGCTTCTCTTAAAATTTATGAATTCATGTATTCTGCCCATTCTCCTTTATTTTTCACAATTATTCTTCCCAATCACCATCAACGGGACGGATTTGAAAGAGGTTACTTCATTCACTTATCTAGGGAGCATTGTTTCAACTACAGGAGGAACGGACGAGGATGTCAAATCGAGAATCGGGAAGGCGAGAAACACATTCATCAACCTGAAACCAATCTGGAAATCTTCGTCACTCACTCAGCATCAACAACAAAATTCGGATTTTCAATACAAACGTCAAGTCAGTTCTTCTTCTATACAGATCAGAAACTTGGCGGGTCACCAAGAATATTTCCAACAGCCTGTTGCAGACGTTTATCAACAACTGTCTTCGCTCTATACTGAAGATCAGTTGGCCGGAAAGAATCACCAACAAGAAACTATGGGAACAAACAAAACAAGAACCAATCGCCCAACAAATATGCAGGAGAAAGTGGAGATGGATTGGACACTCACTCGCTGAGGAGGCCGCTGGGTGACATCGCGCGTCAGGCCAACGCTCGAGTGGAACCCAAAAGGGAAGCGGCGAGTGGGACGTCTAAGGGTGACATGGAGGAGATCGTGTGAAGAGGAGTTGAAACAGTATGGACTAACATGGATGCAAGTGAAAAGTACAGCAGAAGATAGAAGCAAGTGGAGACGTGCAGTTGAAGCCCTATGTTCCACTAGGAACCCAAGGGAACAATAATACAATAATAATTCTTCCCTGGACTTCTCAAAAAAGACTACATCATATTATGGTGGTGTGACAAAGACAACATGTTCCAAAGGAATATGATTCTCACATGTTTCCACAGTTCAGTGCTGGGTTAGCAACAGAATTCTATGTATATTTGAACATTCTATTTCATGTCGTTTAATATAAACCAAAATCACACACTCAGTGATTGGTTAACGAATATAAACTGTAGGTATATAAACAGCGGTTTGATTAAGGAAAAAAAAATACCTTGGCTTCCATGTCTTGCCTTTTGTTGTTACAATATTACATAGAATACTGAAGGCTGTAACTAGGGTTCGTGGTGTGCTTCTGACTCAACTAACTGACATTATTGTCTTGATAGACATTTTAATCCTTGCAGACAGTTAGCTAAAGTTATCTAGTCTGATAGCGAACATCCTCTCTACTTATTTGCAACTTTCTCCTTGTATCTCTTCGGGTAAAACCAGAAGAAACTTCATAGGAATTTATTCATGTTTACTAAAATATATATAAATAGAGCTATACCATATTTAGAAGAGCTTTTGTGTAAAGAGAGAGAGTCAGATATTAGAAAAGAACTTATAAACTTTTAAATTAGTAACTTGAATTGCCAAATATAAACAAAGTTTATTATTACATGTATTATTGATTATATTATTTATTTATAATTCATTATGTTCCATTAACTTTCAGTTTTTATGGTTTTATGACTCTTTTTTCAACTTTATGTACGTACATATTTACAAAAGGAGCTAAATTGTTGCAGTATGTATAAAACACTGAAAATTCCATTCTGTGTGATTATTAATGTTGTCTGAAAATAATGTGATTATTATTAGCTTAAAAATCCCCATTGAGTCATATGAAAAAGAGAAGACGTTCAGCGAAGAGACTCTTTTCGACGAATTCATTCACATAGCTGTACAATCGCATTTATATATAATTATTTGTGTGTGTGTGTACATGAGGTTTGTCAAGTTTAGATAATTAATCAGGTAATACAAGAATGATCTCATATAGAAACAAGGTTAATTAGACAGCAACTAAAGTAAGATTGAGTTAGTTAGTAAGTTAGATGACGTAATATAATTGACTAAAATGTTTCAACTTAGGTCAGGATAACAACACAGGTAGAGACTAAGTAGAAGTGGGGTAGAGAATAATGCCATTTAAATTAGAACTAAAATTGAGCAAATAAGTTGGATGACGTAACATAAATGACTAGAAATTGAGCGTTGGTCAAGTCAGTAACAGTGGTAATGAGGTGTAGAAATTAAATCGGGTTGGGGTAGAGAACAAGAAGGTTGAAAATGTGAAATATTACAATTGAAAAGACAAAATAATACTAATGAAGAGACAGAAAAAAAAGATTAGGTAGAATTTACCTGTCGGGTATTAAGATAGATTACGTCCATTGCAAATGTAGTGAGTGAACGAACTTCTTCTGTATGCAGAGTTCAGGACTTAGCAAGTGAATTGCCATTGCTTCTGCAGTTTGAAGAAGTCTGATTCGTACACTTTTAGGAAGACTGCTTCGTATTCTGTAGACGACTTTGAAGTTTGTTTGGGGTGTAGCTTGGTGTCCGGAATCTATCAGATATTCTAAGATAGAGCTGCGGGGTTATCGTTTTTCTCCTTTGTAAAACCATGCTTGGTGTCCGGAATCTATTATTATTATTATTATAAACATCAGATTTCAGAAGTAAACGATCATAGATAACAGTGAACATATAGTATTGATTAGAGAACCATTGGAAATCCTGCAGGGAGTTATGGACAGCTGTTTCGTTAACCTAGTTTGGGGCTCTTCATCAGTACTTATCCACCGGGGTTCGAACCAGGGATGTTCCGGTTACGAGGCGAGCCCATAGACTCTTCAGACACTGGGACCCGAACCAAGAGTTTATGAATTCCAGTTTCTGCGAATTCGTGATATATTATATATATATATATATATAGCACAACCACCAATCAGTGTCAAAGGCGTGTAACTATCATCTTGTTTGACTTGGTGGATCCTCCTAGTTACAACTGCTCATTTCTTACAACACAGAGTAGTAGTAGTGGTATTCTATTTATTGATTTTTGATTATAGCTTGATTCCACACCGTATTTTCGGTACAAGTATGGAATTTTCTGCATGTGATATCGGTAGCCCAAATTTTGTAGGCCCACCATTGATATCTGGTGTGCGTCGGCAGGGGATCGAACCACGGACCATGTGCATGGTCGGCGAGCGTCCTAACCGCTGTACTACCGGTGGAGAGATTAAGTAATTCATCCTTAGTCCTCGAACATAAAATTGGAGTGTTTGTGAAAAAGCAGTAGACTTCTGCTGCTGCATTGGATGCTCCTTTTACTGAATTCTTCAAGCGTTGTGTTATTATTTCACTGATGTTACCATTGAGAATGTGTACATTTAGGAACAGTGGGCTTCTTCGTAGCCGTTGACGTATCAGCTTGCCTTGACTTCAAATTCACATTTTTATGAATAAACTTTTCTGGATATCCACTTTCACTCAGTGCTTGTTTCATAATCTTGAATTCTTCAATATGACAGTCATTAGAGCAGATTACTGTAGTTCTGTGAACCAAACACTTTACTAAATTGCGTTTAAATTGCACAGGTAAGAATCTCAAAAGACGAGTATACTCACCCGTCGATGTATGCCTTTTATTGTACCATCCATCCTGTTACCTAGTCATAAGGACGTCTAGGAATGAAATACTGCCATTGCTTGAATACACTTGATTAAGTTTCTTCAAGGATGTTCATTGCATCATTCTCATTTTTCATAATCCCACACACATTATCATCCATGTAAACGAGAACAGAATTCTAGTTCACCGATTACATCATTCAAAGGTGCATTCTTTGATTTTGTGAGGAAAATGCCAACTGGAATTGGTCCAATCGAAATAACACGATATCGTAAATGTCACCGTCGTCGTTTGTTAAAATGAATCAGATTATAAGAGATTATTTACAGTGATCCCAGTGTGCAGTGTGTGAAAGGCAAAACGCACCCAGCTACTGCTGTCACCCTGATCTGATGTAGATGGAATCGATATATTTATAAATTCTGTTATTTTAATTAATTTATCTGATATCCAATCTTGGTATTATATTTGTGCATATTATCATTAACAAAGTCAGAATCGGAAAGGCAAGATACGCCTTGATCAACCTGAAACCAGTTTGGAAATCTTCTGCACTCACTCAGCCAGCATAAAGAACAAGATTTGGATTTTCAACACATATATGAAGTCGGTCATTTCTTCTATACTGGTCAGAAACTTGCACTGCTTGTCATGAAAAGCATTTCCAAAGGCTGCTGCAGACTTTTATGAAAAGTTGTCAACTACGCTGGCTCCATACTGAAGATCACCTGTCCAGCCGACCAGAAAGAATTAGCAACAAGAAACTCTACAGTGGAACAAACCAACCAAGAGACGGTTGCTCAACAAATATGTCGTAGAAAATGGAGGTGGATCGGGCATATGTTGAGGAGGCCGTTGGATAACATTGCGCGCCAGACCGCAGAGTGGAATGTGAACGGGAAGCGACGAGTGGGTCATCGGTGCGAGGGTGACATGGAGGAGATCGTGTGAGGAAGTGACAAGAGATTTCGGGCAATCGTGGACCCAGCTGAAGAGGACAGCAGAAGACACGACAAAGTGGAGGTTTGTTGTTGAAGCGGCATGTTCCACTCGGAACTCAAGGGAATAATAATAATATGATTATGAACAAATGCTTTCGAGCTGTAATCTGCTAGTGTTAATGATTCAATGTTATTTATTATTTATTAGCATTAATGCTGTTAATATTATAACAATAACGTGTTAAAAAACGTGTTATTATAGACTAAATCTACCAACTAATAAAATGTAAATCATGTGACAAGAAAATTTAAAATCTGCGTCAATAAAAAGCAATCAATACAGATGTAAGTCGACTACCAGTCACGAAGAGGATTACCAGGAGACGCAGTTCTATCATTCATGAAGAATTTATATCAGTTCATTTAATAATAAAACCCGCACTGAAGATATTTGTCTAGAAGGACGATGAAAGTTCCGCAATCAAACCAACCAGCTCAGAGAACACAACTAATTGCATAACTCTTTCATTAATATGGATTCACATAAGTGTAGAACCTGATGAAGAGGAAGAAGTTATCGAAAAGAATGGCATTCTTTATTCACTACTAATCAGTCTTATAAAATTTCTAATCACATAATTCCATCATAGAACAAACTTATTTTGTAAAATCACACACTCCGGAGCAGTATTATTTAGGAACAAGATATTCAGCGAAGGGGCTCATTTCCAACAAATTTATATATATAGTAAATTTTCTCAGCAACAAAAGAAGTATTTCCAAAGAAGTATCATTAGAATTGTAAATTTCAGATAAGGAATTACGCAATCTGGAAAGCGTTAATCGGGTAGAAACTAAGATTAAATTAAATAAGTAAACGGAGTGACGTATTATAATTGAGGTTATAGAATTCAACTAAAATTGAACACTGCTCGTGTGGAGCTAGGTTTGTTGGCAGTGCGCAGCGTTTGCTGTCCAAACATATAGTCGAGTACTTACTCTCATAATTTTATAAAGGAGAAAAGAGACGCCCTTCTCTGCCACAGCTTTATCCTGGAACACCTGATCGAATCTGGACACCAAGCTAATCTGCAAAGCAACTTCAAAGTCAACTCAAGAATACGCAGGAGTCTTGCTAAAAGAGTACGAATCAAACTACTTCACACCTCAGAAGCAACGGCAATTCACATGTTAAATCCTGACCTCTGCATACAGACGAAGTTTGTTCAGTCATTAAATCTAGGACAGACTTCATCTGTCTTAACACCGGATACGTAATTTTTGTGTTGTAACTATGTTATTTTCTTTCCCCAGCCCCCTTCACACATACCACTTTTGCTAACTTGACTCGTCTTCAATTGAGTTGAATTGTACTCAATCCCGTCAATTATATTCCGTCACTCAATTTACTTATTTAATTTAGTCTTAGTTTCTACCAGATTAACACCTTCCATATTTATAAGAAAAACCGCAGCTTTTTCTATTCAGCGAAGAAATGTCTCTCTCCAACGGCTTCATTTTCAAGCCAGCTGTACAGTCGTATTTATATGAATGGAAAAAGGCATGAAGTGGCACTAGAAATTGCTCAGTGGTCAATATTGCACATATGATAAGAATAAAGATAATTAAAATGATGTACTATGAGGGGGTAGAGTTGAAGTGGATGAATTACAAAACTTTTAAACACTATTAAATAAGTGAACTGGTACCTCTAGGTAGGAAGAAAAATCTTATCCGTTCTCTATGCTCCAGAATTTGGAAAATTTTCTCTGTAGAGACAGTCGACTTAGAATTAGAAAGCCTTCGCACAACTTTCTTAAATAATGGATATCCTAGAAGGTTTGTCGACAGAAACATCAAGAAAGAAACCATTCGTAGCCAACTCACCGTGCCAAAGAAGACAGTGTTTATGAGCTTGGATTTCAAACGTGACAATGTTTCTGAAGTAATTAAAAGTCGTTTATTTAAATGTATTAAACTGTGTTTTTAAGCAGCTGACTTACATTTAGTATTTACCAATCGAAATATGATTCGATAATGCGTTAAGGATAAACTACCGCCTATGTCCACCTCTATGTGCATATACTCATTCACATTCTCGTGTAGAGCTGATTACATTGGACGCTGTAAGCGTGATCTCCGTAAACGCGTAGCTGAACACTACCCGGTTTGGTTGGTGAAAGGTGAGCAAAGGACGACAAAATCTTCAATCTGTGAACACCTTCTGGAGTCAAGTCATTCATCCCCAGGTGACTAATCCTTTGATGTTATCTACATGACCAAATGCAATCACTCCAAAAGCTTACGTTTTCTCCACTTATGCATAGCCAAAGCTCTAGCTATACATACGCAGAAACCTAAATTATGTATTTAAAAGCGTTTTGTTAAACGCCTTTCTTTACCTTGGTCATAGTAATGTTCTTTTATTTTATTTTACCACTTGAATTCATTCCACTTCACTTCATCTTCGCCATCTTTACTGTTATCATCATCGTACTCTTATTTTTTCAGATAACACATGACCTACAATTTTAAAATCTTTATACCAGTACACTTATTTAATAGTGTTTAAAGGTTTTGTAATTCATCCACTTCAAATCTATCCCCTTAGTACATCATTTTAATTATCTTTATTCTTATCATATGTACAATCTTGACCACTGAGCAATTTCTAGTGCCACTTAATGCCTTTTTCCGTTATATAAATACGGCTTTACAGCTGGCTTGAGAATGAAGCCATTGGAGAGAGATATTTCTTCGCTGAACAAAAAAACTGTTTTTTCCCTTATGAATTAGTAGGTATATTTCTTGACTTTGCATATTGCGTAATTTGTTGTCTGGAGTGAAATATCTTTGGAAATATTCTTTTTGTTGCTGAGAGAATTTACTATATATATGTTATTGTACAGGTTGAGAATGATATCGGTGAAGAGAGTAACTCCTCGCTGAACTGTCTCTCTCTCTCTTTTATATATGACGGTATTATTTGCTGATGACATTTCGAGTGCAATTTACTGCAGCTCATAACCATATCAAGGCATTTGCAAACTTCGTGTAGATGATTCTACTGTTTCTTATCCTTTTATTTTGTTGATAGCATTTTCTGTATATCCAGTGTCGGAGTTACATCATTCTTATTGTATATGTTAGTTGTGGGAGATTCGATGAATAAAGGTTCGGTGGTCAACCTGTACCTCTATCTAGATCTATTACTTTTCAAAACTGTAACTCTATCCAACCCTATTGTATGATTGTTTGTGCTAGTGCATGTATTACAATTTCTGAGTTTTTCTCTAAACTACTCATCTTTGTGTTGTCATCCTAATCCAAGACTCCTCAGCAGTACATACATGAAACTATATACTAGGGATTGATTGAAATGAGTAGTTGTATGCCACTCATATCTCATTCAATAGTGCCCATTAGTCAAATCGAAGTAATCTAAATACCAGAAGGCCGTTTTGCCCGTTTGGAGGTAAGCCTATTCATAGTGTACTCGGTCCGATTCCTCTCAGAGAACCGAATCGCTTGAAACCACCCAAATTCTGGCTAGCTACCTGGGCAAACTGTTGATAGCATAACTCAGATTTGAAAATTAGTTAACAATTTCGCAATTTACACACTACCATCTGGTGTTTAGATAACTTTGATCTGTCTAGCAAGAACTACTGGTTGAAGTGGGTGGCATACATCTACTCATCTAAATAAATCAGTAGTATATGGTTTTATGCATTTACGCCTGCTTTCTTCATTACTATTTATGGTATCAAGCAGACTACACATACTGTGATCTGCATAATCTCAGTTTTTCAAGGAAATTATGGTGAAATAATCATATCGAACTGTGTAAATTTCGAATTATTGTGCAAATTGTGAATCTGATTCTTCAACAGTACCACACATGGTCCCAACGGGGATCGAATCTAGGACGTTCGGACTAAAAGGAAAGCCCATTGACTATCCACCCAATAGGACGTAATTCAATGACTGGCCAATGAATCAATTTTCAAATCGTGATATCTATATATCAGAACCAGTTGAGCCCACCAAATTCAATGCGTGTAAGGACAGATACTAACTGATAGCACTGAATATTATACTTACCGATTTATCTTACAGTGATCCGTGGGGCAGCAGCAAGATCTTAATACGGACACAATTTACGAAACCAAAGTGCGTCGGTGGCACAGTGGTTAGGACTCTCGCCGACCATGCACATGGTCCGGGGTTCGATCCCCTGCCGGCGCACACCCGATATCTATGGTCGGCCTGAATTTGGGCTACCGATATCCATGCTGAAAATTCCCCACTTGTAGTGAAAATACGGTGTGGAATCAAGCTGTAAATCAAAATAAAAAAATCAAAGCTCCATGTGTCTCCTGGAGTCTGTGGTTGCGTAACACTAGTCTCTTTGTCTTTCAGGTACTCCAGGAATTCATCGTCATTCTTACACACCTCTGAATTCGTAATATCCCACCCCACAACTTTGATTAGTAATATATTAAACATAGCTTTCACAATCCCAAAGTATCGTTTGGACTGTGGTGTCTACAACGCAGTTTACACAAGGATGATGAGTAGCCGTGAATCGTTTGAAATGATCTTCAACATGTTCTACCCAAAGCTTTTGGCCTTCTTTCCTCTGAGATTACCAAAGTCCCATTCTTTTCGGAGATCAGTGAACTTATCAAAAGATTTTTAGAGCTTAATCGTTTGACCAGCCTAACTAGTTGTCGAGTATTGCCTAACACTAGTGCCTTCTCCATGCGTCAGTGGTAGATTGCTCGCCATCTGAGCAGATCGTCCGGGTTCGGTTCCCAGGCGAAGTACTCCTAAGCTACACATAGTTTACAAGCCAGTAATAAAATATTAATTTTTGTGGCAGTATTCTAACAACTGGTGCGGAGTAAATACGTGATCAATACATCTACGACCTGAACGCATGCCAACCTTGCTCTCCACGAATCGTGCATTGTAGGAAGTCTGTGGGACAAGAAATCAGACAGTATTTTAGAAGTAACCGGTAACAGAGTGATGCCCCGTTGACTCTCGTAAGCACTGCGTAATGAGACATTTTCTCACACCTTTCTCAACAATTCAGTCACTTCCTTGACTAGAATCTCACTATAATCTTCGAGAAGGACAGGGTGAAAGTTAGTTGGTCCAGTTGCCTAATGACTTTGGGTACTTGGAGTCGCTTTCTGATTTCCGCTTGTTTAGGTGGATGACCACTAACCGACCATGGAGTACTGATATGAAGAAAAAGAAATACTAGTAATGTGTGCCAACCAAACTGTCTTCCGAAGTGCTCTTACTCAACGTACCAGCTACCTTTCTGGGTTGTTAATCGGCTTACCGTCTACCCCAAAGATACCATGTTTCTTACAGTCGGACATTTAGATGAACTAGAACAGATTCCGAGTACTGCTAATTCCATCTAACACGCATGTTCTGACTACCAGATTTCACTATCCATACGTAAGCACTTTTCGATTTCATGCGTAGAAGCTCGACACAGGTTATCATAATCGCTATCCTCCAGGCCAGTTGCAAGTAACTCCCAGTGAGACATTCTTCTAATGCACAAGTGACTTCACTCACTATGACATAACATCTTGTAAGTACAATTAGTTTTCTTCTGAACCACCTCTAAAGGTGTTAGTTGATAACCTTGAGTCAAACTCAGTTTGATACTTGACAACATGTGCAACCAGTTTACTTGTGTTAACCTGTTTAGGATGGGATTTATGATCATCACCAAATAAGTCTGGTACACACTAAAGCATGGCTGGAATACAGATGTGTTCTTGAAGGAGCGGTAGTCCTGCGTGCACCCACGCCACTGTTAGCTGATGGTACTGTGATGAGAGCTGTCTGCTAGCCAAAATTGGTAGACAACAATTGACGTCAATGTTTACGTCCCAAATCTTGGTCATGAGGAAGAAAACAAGAACAAAGACTAACTCAGCAACCAATAAATGCAGACTTAGCGTGGGCGGATACGATTAGCAGAAATATCAACGGACTACCTAAGAAACGGCAACAAAGAGATGACAGAATAACCTTCAGCAGGAAAACAACCAATCAGAAGACGTTACCTCTCTGCTAACAATAACGAATAATAATGTACATAAAAATCTATAAATATCTCTTGATTTTCTCAATAAACGATCTGTTGGCTGGCCCTTGTCTTCTGTCGTTACAGTAGTATCTCATAATCAATCCAGAAATAGTAGAGTCCATTCAATGACCCTCTCCATCAATAAATTACAGCTATGTGATCCTCGACTAGATGTCGGAGGTTTTCAAATGTTGCATTGTCTCCCTTTAAGTTTGAAATCGGTGCTGATCAGGAACACATGATTATCTGAACAGAACTGTAAGTGTCAAGATGCTACCAAATACTTTCCAAACTGACTCACCTTTCCTAATTCGGTATTAAGATTGGTGTCTAACGAATTTTGATAAAACTCATTCGAACTTTAGTCAGTTGAAGTGTATGCGGAAATCACTGAAAGGTATCGACGAGCACCACAATCCATCCTTATTCTTACGGTTTCACTCAATGGAGATAGGACACACGATTGTCCACTGGAATTCACTTGAACAGTAAGCGAAGTTTTCTCGCAGTATGATAAATTAGAATTGAAAAGCTTTATTAAGGTCGTGTGGCAACATTCTACCGGATGTATACCTCTTAAATCTTCTGCCAGTGTGCAATACCCTAGCGAAAGCGGCGAGGATTTCACTGCACTTGATGAACCTTACTACTAGTCAGTACTCCATCCCATAGCTAGTCACTAGTGTGTATTAGGTCGATGTTTATTTACAAAGATTTTGATTGTTTTCAAGTTAAATCACCAGATGACATTAGTTAGAGTACCCTCGGAAAACATCTAGGAGTAGTGGAGAGGGCCAACATATAATTATCAGGTCAAGAAAAACAGTCCTGCTTAATCCTGAATTCATAATAATACCAAATTTCTTCATTATTGTTAGCGTTTTAACCGTTTCAGTTAATCATCTCTGCTCAAAAGTAAAGAAATTCAAGTTTTACACCAAGAAAGACAAGATTATTCCATCCGATCCTTTAACAAAGTCATGTATTAGCCTACTTTAAGGCTATCTGAAGAATCGAACGCTTCAAGGCATTCTCAAGTATCATGGTTTGCGTTGAGGTGGCCTGCTTAATAAAACTTCGACTACCAAAAACTTCCATCTCTCTCTGTTGCATATATTTTCTCTCGTTCGGTTTGTTTTAATCGATTAACAATATGACCTCTAATGGTATTATCTACTCTTGTGTGTATTTAAAATGTTTACAAGATTTTGATTTGTAAGTTCCTACTAGACTTGAGGAAAGGCCTGATTGTGGGCGGCAACGTGTTCCAATCAATACATGAGATAACTGTTCTTCAGTTAAGTCCTTGCGTCTCAAACTGTACTTCTGAAAGTCTTACAATTGACTTTCACCTAGATATTGTGTCACAGGATGATATACTGTCAATTAATATTTTACTTGAAGACATTGTACAAAGGTAAGATATCGTGCAATTAACTCCTCTGCAAATTCTGTACGTACATTTTATAAATACTGTCCAGAATAAAGATGTTATTACTATTATTTTGACTGATATCAAGTTATATAACAAATTAAGATTAGAGAACCACTGAAAACCATCAGGGAGTACCTGATAGGCGTTTCATACAAGTCCGAGACTTCATCAGTACCACACATGCCCCTGCTGGGAATTGAATCCAGGACCTTCGACGTCACGAGGCGATCCGGTGGACTATTTAGTCACTAAGACTCCATCCCTTAGCCACTAACTAGTGAGCATAAGATTAATTTTCAAATGTTGGTTTCATAGGGATTTGACTAATTTCAGGGCAAATGACAAACTAATATCACTTAGAGAATGCGAGTGTCTGGCACATACACAACCGGACTGGTGGATATGCAAATATCTACTGCCTTTGGATAACTGAGAAACCCTGATTCTAAACCTGTGGTGGTGGGTGTACATGAGCTCCAGAATCCAAAAAGATGGCATGGCACATGAACCTATTTCGGTCACCGGAAGGCATGAGAACACAACTGCTGACGCTTGCCCCACTGCCTTGTGTGGATGGATCAGACATCAAGTTAGGAGCTCAAGGGATAGTCTATTAAGACGACCACCACCTGTTTCGGTCTGCTTGTCCGCGGGGTACCACCCTGGCCCTCGTAAGTCACACACTTCATAGTGCTCATCATAATGTACCAAGTTTGTGTGCTATTCAATAATAATCATATAATAATCGAGTCAGATTGCGGATTGACATTCCACTTAGAGAACTACTGATAACCAAACACCAGGATTGAATGGACAGCTTCAATGTGTATAGTCATAGTCACATTTAGTCAAGAAATACTCCCCTTAGAAACCATTTGAGTTAATAGTATAATAATAATAAGCTCAACTCGACTAGGGAAATAAGAGAAACTGAAATATTACATCACAGAAAGAAAGAAAGGAAGACAATTCCATCTCATAATTCAAAATAGATGATAATTAATTGTGTATCTTAATTACATATGACTAACTGACTGATTAATCAATTAATTACTGAATATGAGAGTGGGCATTGTCAGATACTTTTGTGTACAGTAATAATAATAATAATAATAATACTAAAAATAATAGTGAATAAATCAGATCAAATATGCATAAATCGCCTGTTTCCCATGACACACACACACACACAGAGATCAGTACAATGAGGCGCGCAGGAATAAAGGCAGGAGAAAAAAGAGACGGCGAGATATACAGAGAGAGCAGAACAAGTACAAGTTGAACAAAGGAAGGAAAGAAACAAGTTACTTCACCCATATACAACAGAATGCATTACATAACAACACTAAGGAATTGAAAAGCATAGTTACACGCAAACACATCCATAATACAAGACCAATAATGAATATTATTCATCACATGGTTTTTCATCGTATACATACATATATATCCTGTGATCAGCAGTATTATCATTCATTATGAGTATTATGATTAATAGTACAAGAGCGAAATATATTACTATTATTATTATTAGTAGTAGTATTCTGATTTACAAGTATTGTAAATGACGGGGATGTTTGTAGAGAAATGCATTCAAGTTACTCAATGAACACATACCGCTCATTATATTACGAATACCGACTTCTACTTTGTCTTCAAATACTCTGAAAAGAAAAATTAGACAACAATATAAATTCAAAAATGACAACAACAAAAAAAGTGGCAAATGATCCAGGCCATGAACATTTCGTCCTATTTGGGACTCTTCAGCTAAATATACTTGAATCCCGTAATCTATGAGTCATGGTATTCCTTACAAAGAAATAATAACTGGCTTTTTAAGCACAGTGAATAACACTTTAGGCATTTGAAACGATGAGTGCAGGGTTCGGGTCCCAGTGGGAATACTATCTATCGCTCGCTGAGGTAGATTATTATACCACTTATATATTTAAAAAAGCGCCAACTTAAAGTAGTTTATTTTAATTTGTGCAGTTCAGGGGTAGATTGCTCGCCGACTGCACAGATGATCCATGTTCAGTTCCTGGACTATGCACTCCGAAACCTCGTCCACTTTACTAGTCGACAGTAACCCCGGATAGAACAGAAGGTTGGCTGGTGGCGGCGGGGAGGAATGTGAGGCTAGAAAACCCACGGTGTAAAAATCATAACACCACGGATGCTGAAACTCCAGAGTACAAGAACGAAGTCCTATTTTCCATTTGGAACGCGGAAGAATGATATAGAAAGTCTTTAAAAATGGATATGTCTTTATGCAGTCTAGCTGATAACCAGTTGTTCTCTAATTATGCAAGTACGTTGACAAAATGGACATTCACCTCTAGACACCACAACGTCAAGTCCACAAACGTATTCTGGAACATTGTCCAGCTTGGTTAGCCAGAAGAGAAAAGAAGAATAGTAGCAGCTACATCCTCGAACACCTTGTCAACTCTGGAAATCGAACACCCCCACTTGCATGAATGCTTCACATTGCTACACAGAGTCCCTCAATATCGCACAAAGAGACTTCGAATACGACATCTGTACATAGCTGAATTCTTTTTCTTATAAAACCAAATTCTATCGGAAAAGCTGAAACGCAGCTGACAAACCACACTTAAAGAACTACCGGCGACAAAAGAGTGTCATCTGTGAGACGCGAATCTTCAGTTCAAAAACTTGTTTGTTTAACAAACAAAAGGGTTGACCGCATTAAGTGACAATGAAGTTTAACCAGGCTTAAAAACATAGCAGTCAATAGTTGTCAGCAGTAAAAAAATAATAGATAACCTATCAAAAATGCGTCGGTGATTCAACAGTAAAACATTCGCCAACCACGCTAAAGGCCTGGGGGTTCCATCCCCGGGGCCGGCGCAGTCCTAGACCTCGCTAGGCAGGCCGGTAAAGAGGGGAGGTTGGTTGAGTGTGAGGCTAGCACAACTCAACCCTGTAAAAATAATAAAACCACTGCTGCTGAAACTTGAAAGCCCCCCTATCTGGAAGTCCTATATTCCACTAGGAACATAAAGAAATAAAACAGGCCTCAACAAAAGCTTACCGCTCATCAAATAACATAGGAAAGAGTTGAATGTCAGTAAAGGATGAAACCATTAGAATACTAGCGGTTACCAATAATTGGGACTACACACCGATGTAGTTTATCTTCAGCGTATTCCTAATCAATTATAGCTAAGATCGATCATTTGCTCTTAATATGCTTGAAATTGCATGCAATCAACCCTTGTCATTCCGAGTGGAACAAACTTGAAATTAAATTTTAGCAGTTGGTTTCCGTTTTCACGGGGTGGGGTTGCTAGAGCCACGCTGAACCTTCCCTCTCTGCTGTGCTTACTGTCGGTTGAGCGAGGTTTAGGGATTCGAACCCCTACTACGTGTATTGTTGGCGAAGATTCCACCGCTCAACTCTGTAGTGCAAAATTATAGCAATCGTACTTTTCTAGCAAACTGCAATCTGTTCACCATTACGGTTGATGATGAATAGCAATGGAATTCAAGACGTGCAGCATTACGTCCCATCTTCGGACTCGTCATCTGAATGTGTGCTTGAATTCTACTCAGTGAATGATGGTTTTCCTCACTGAGACTTGAACTTATCAGTCATAGTGTCAAATTCCAAAGCGGTTATCCAGTAAATTACAACAGCAACTACCTCTTGTACGACGAGTTAATCTGAATATCCCATCGATCGATTTCAAAGAGACAATGTGTTCTGAGCTACTTACGCCTCAATTCAATCACTGTGTTTTTATAAGAAACTAAGAGGATATTTTAGCTACATCTATAGTCACTGGAGCTTCAGTCGTATAAGAAATGCCACTTACATGACAGTGAAAAGAATTTTTTTTAAAAAGGGTCTTTATCTTAGAGTTAGAGGGGTGAGGAACTTCTTGCGGCGACACGCATATAATAACATAGACGTTGTAATGCTAAAACTTGGTATGGGTGGAATGGACACTGACCTTTTTTGACTTTTAATACTAATAAGTGGGGTTAGAAAAGGTTGACTCTTAAAAATTTGTGAATTACTTTGACCAACCTTACAACTCATTTATACATATCTACCGATAGCTGTTACCTTCACATGCTGGTTATTTACGTTATGTTGGGAGTCTGTTAACGAAGTCGTACTGTTGACAAATAGAGGTGTGATGGCGGTACAGTGTTCCTCTCAGATGTATGACAAACCCGCTATGCTGCCTATCCGCTCTTGAGAGAGAGGTCGAACCCGAAAATTGTGCATCCCAACTTACTTTGTGACCGTGTTCATAGCCATGTGCGTGTGTGTGTGTGACAAACCTGAAGGAATAGTCCCCTGGGTTGGCTCTGTAGTCACATGCAACACTAAGGAACCTTCTGTTTCATGTAATCCAAGAAGAACTCATCTCCTACAGTATGGGCAACCGAGGGAAGTAATACCTACCCACAAACTTTTTTATAGGAACCATGATCAGCTGTAACGCATCCACATATAACTGTGAAAATCGAATAAACACTGCTCCATAGACGTGATAAAGAGTAATACTTTCGAGTCAATGAACCATATTTACCGGAGTTGAAGACATTCACCTTCTCTGGCAATAAGTATATAATGCAAACTAACTAATATTCGTGTGGAAATGTAGCAAGTTTGAGCACTCCTCCCTCTTCATTTGGTTAGGCACTGGGGTAATAAAATCCCACTCCACCTAATTTGGCTTGGGTAGTATCACCAACCCACAGCCTAGTGAATAAGCATTATTCATCAGGGTAACTGGGATCAATCAATCATGATGACTTCACATATTTGTTTCTATTGTATTTTTCATTTTTATCATTACTATTATTATTAAACATAACTTACTGAATATTACTGCAATGCAGACTTGATTTAAGTTCCCGTAAAGATTGTTGTATGCTAGAACAATCTTTAATTGAATCGTCATGTTCAGTTAATGTACGAATTTGTACAAGTATACCGATAAGTTTTGTAGCTATATCAATTAGGTTTACATCACGGAACTTTCGAGCCTATATATAAAGGATGAAATAAGTAAAAAGAAAAAAATAAATAAATAAGACAAAATGAAAGAATATATACTGACTGACTGATTGATTGACTGCAGCGTAGAACTTTGCACAGGTGTGTGCAACAGTTCAATTCGCCACACTTCACTCCACTTAGCACACAAAGCAAGAGCAGAAAGTTTAAAAAAAGAAATGCAAAACAGAGACAGTAAACAGAGGTATGAGGCAAAAGAATAGTAATATCGAAGAACAATGTAGTTTTATTGGATATTATAAGTCATAAGGAGTGGATGCATCTGCGTCAGTCATTGAGAATGACGACTTTGAGTCATATCACCAATTGTCTGTCTCCAGCCGTCATTGGCTTTTACCGTTCACAGGATTCCAACCAGGAAGTTCACAATCTACCTAAATGGCTGGCTTAAACTAACTGTTGTGGATTTCATTGCCTGATGAAGCCATGTTTTGGTTTGACCACCACTGGCTCTTTACCAACTTGATCAATCTTATGTCAGCTAACAATCCCCCATCGAGGAAGGTGACATATGTTACATATTGCAGATGATAAATTTATGCGAATTTAATAAGTCTCTTCATTGGACACTAGTAACTAGTGTGATGTGTCTAGTCCTTTCTTTGGTGCAAACTGAATTCTATCAGTCAGGTTTGCAATGCGGCCACCATTCTAGGTAGCTCGCCATCACGGTGCACATTGATTTGATGACATTAGATAGTTGGAGGCAATCGGCAGGAAGCCTTGCTTGACCTAGATTTCGTGCTAGTTGGAACTCGTCAGCAAGGCGCATCTGCAACCTTGAAGGAACTCATGTCCCTTCTGAGATTCGAACCCGCGTCACCCAGTGAGTACTGCAGTCAGAGACGTTACCACTGAGCTATTCGGGCTCACGATTGACCTCCTGTAGGACTGCAGTGGGTATTTTCATTGGACACTAGTAACTAGTGTGACGTATCTAGTGCTTTCCTTGGTGCAGACTGAATCCTATCAGTCAGGCTTGCAATGTGGCCACCATTCTAGAATGGTGGGAAGGAAAGCACTAGACACGTCACACTAGTTACTAGTGTCCAATGAAAATACCCACTACAGTCCTACAGGAGGTCAATCGTGAGCCCGAATAGCTCAGTGGTAACGTCTCACTGGGTGACGCAGGTTCGAATCTCAGAAGTGATATGAGTTCCTTCAAGGTTGCAAATACGCCTAGCTGACGAGTGCCAACTAGCACGAAACCTAGATCGAGCGGGGCTTTCTGCCGATTGCCTCCAACTATCTAATATCATTAATAGGTTTGTCTTTAGAAGAGAGGAACACTACTGAAGACATCCAACCAACAACAATAAGAAAAAACAACAAGTACCAATCGTCACCAATGGGAGGAATCTATTACTATCTCCTTCAGTTACCTACCTGACCTAGGGACAGTATTGTTTCAACTGCTTTGTACGAAATGCTCACTCACTAATATACAGTCCAAAGTAGATAAGTATCGTTTTCTCCAAGTGTATTTACCAATATTCACATACACTTACAGTATCAAAGTATATGGGAAGGATACAAGTTCCCATTTTGAACAGGAGATGATGAGTGCGTAAATGCCATAATAATAATAATAATAATAACAATAATAATAATAATATCATTGTCGCAGATATACGACATATTTTTCTGACGAGTTTAAACAATCACAAAATTTTACTAAATTTAATTACTAAACAGGATTTGAATCCATCCACCCAGATTAACAGTGTTACACATAATTTGACTATTTCAAGGCTTGATTGATTGGCAAATATGAACTTTATATTCAATAATAACGACAGAAGCTGATTAACTAGAAGCAACTGTTGACCAGTTGGGTTTTGACAGAGAACTTCACTTAGAAGCGCACCAGTTTACGATGTCACACACACACACACACCGTATAGCATATAAAGATAAGGGGAGAAATGTACAGCAGGCAGAGTAATTACACGGAAAAAAATGAGTACTTCATGGATGTGAGAGATAGCCGAAAGAGAATATATATTTGTACCAGTGAGAACCATTTTCAGTCATGTCACCACCAGGACCTTGGTTAGATAGTATGGCTGCCTCCTCTAAGGGGCTAAGGCCGATAGTCGTGAATGATGCTGTATTGGCTTTACCCCCCCACACACACACACACACCTCTAACTCATTTCTAACTCAATCCTATGTCAGCTAACACATTGCTCGATGAAGAAAGAGACGACTGAGTATACACAACACATGTTCCAGCCATCTTGACCAATGTAGCTCTTCACAATCTCATAGGATGACCTGCCCTGTTTATCGAACACCCCAAGCCTAACACCCAGCACTGACCATATTACACTGCCATCTAACATAGGAAATAAGAAGCAAACACCTATAGTCAAAGATGACTAGCCTTCTCATATCTTCCACTTTAAACGGCGGTAAAGAAGGATGTGGCTTACTCCTGCTACTATATATATATATATATATATATATATATATATGAGAGTAATTACGTATATACCCAGTTCGTGAGAAGTGAAAAGATTGACTTTGCGTAGGCGGATGCAGTTAACATATCGAGGATTTGACATTCAAGAAACAGTCACAAATAGATGAAAGATTAACTTTACGTGAGAAACAACCAATCGGAAGACTGTGTTTGTTTACTTAATATCATAGTAATGTACATGAAAATATAATATGCGTGTTCTAAAATGATTGTTGCCTGACTCTTGCTTCTGTTGTTATATATACATATATATATATATATATATATATATATATATATATATATATATACGATAACTTGAATTGCTCACCCGCATAGTCCTTATTCGTGAAAGAATTTCATAGGCATCCTCATCACATCGTTGTTTAAAATCAGAGGATTGTTCCAGTGGTGTTACACCGTGTTCTTGAGCGATCTGTGAAGAAAAGAGAAGAGCGAAAAATGATGAGCGACAAAACATAATTAAATTTACCCCCCCCCCCTGATGAAAGCGATGAAAATAAGATTTGAAGACATTGACCAGTACTTCTTTAATTGGATTAGACTAAGATGTAAGTCAGATGTAGAGACATGGCTCATTGGCTTAGGAACTCCTTCGCAATCAGACAGTAGACCGGATGGTTGAGTTCTCCACCCTACCACTTAATTCCGCTTGGGTAACTATCGTCAACTATGAAAACGTTAATGGTAAGTGGAGTGGAGTGGAGTTTCAGCCTGACACTAACTGATTTTAAAGTTGGGATGTATTAAGTGATTAGAGCCAATCAACAGGAAGCTTTAGACCTAGGTTTCGCGCTTTCTTGCACTCGTCAGTCAGTCAGAAAGGTACACATCTGCAACCACAATGGAAATAATGTCCCTCCCCTTCAGAGATTTGAATCTTAATGGCTCATTCTCAGTGGGGTAATGTTTGTGATTACAGACCTAAAATCCCACTGGGATGGTAAACCAATCACGCACCTATCCAACTGACAACACTAACAAGCGTTTTATTTAGTAATGAAGAGATAGTATTCAGAAAACATTTCCATTTGAACAACAATTCTATTTGAGAGAAGACTTGTTAGAGTTTTAGGGTATATAATAGTACAATGCACCAGGCGAAGATCACCAAGTTGGCAGAAGAGGCTGGCAGTGAAGACAGGACTTTAAGTGAATGTAGAGAAGATATCCATCTACCAACAACAACAACAACAAGCTCCAATCACCACCAACGGGGGAAAATCTCAAGGAAATCAACCTCTTCCAATTACCTAGACAAAATCGTTTCAATTACAGGCAGCTAGGATGAAGACTCCAAAGCCAGAAAGGATCTGAAAAGCAAAGCAGACCTTCTTCATTACTCTGAAATCAGTGTAAAAATCTATTGAACTGAGGAGCATAAGGAACAAGATCCGGACACCGTCAACACTAATGACAAGTTAATTCTTTTTTTTATATGGCTCATAAACTTGGTTGGCACTCTGAAAAAAAGCATCTCCAACTGCTCAACTAAATTATACCATAAAGGATTAGTAAAAAGGAATTCTGAAAGACAACGAAACAATCAAGGACCTACTGTCGTCCAACAAATATGAAGAATAAAATGGAGATGGATTGAACACACACACGCTGAGGAGACTGTTGAGTGATATTATGCGTGCCATGCATGCTGCTGCTTGAGTGGATATTGAATGAGAATAGACGAGTTTGGAGTGGATCGGCAGCTGATATGGAGGAGATCGTGTGAGGAGGCAGTGTAAGCTTATGGGCACTCGTCGAGCCAGTTAACAAAGACTACGGTGAATAGAGGGGAATGGAGGGAGGTATGTTGTTGGAGACATATATGTTGCAATCAGAACCCAGGGGGGTGTAATAATAATAATGATATAAGATAATGCACAAACAAATATTGAACTTACCTCATTAGCATATTGTAAGACATGCGCCAAATATTGATTCAATTCCTTATTTAATCGTTCTAAATGCATAACTAGTGTAAGATAGTTGTGTTGAAATTCTAAAGACAGTTCAGCTTTATTTGAAATCTAAAAATAGGTGAGACAAACTATAAGAGAAAACTACAAAATTTACTATTTACCTTTCGTTCTGCTTCATCATTCAAGTCTTGTAATTCATCAACACAACGCTTTTTAACTTCTAATATTTTAGATAATTTCGTCTATAAAATACAAAGACAGAAACAGATTCAATTCACGATACAATATAAATAATTAATTACATTAGATTTATGTAATCGATGTGAATCTCTAACGCCTACCTACTAATATTCTTATATCTTGTGAATATGGTGTTAGGGAATTGTAAATTCACGATAGGTGCCTTCGACTATTTGCCCTTTCCGACTTTACGTGGACAGCAACATTATAGGTAGGTAACTAGGTCAAAGAAAAGGAGATTCTGAAAAAAAACCACCTTTCCAAAGTGTTGAAAAACAAAAACAGGTTTCCAGGTGAGCTACGGGGTCAATGTCCTCAGTTGATAAATGGATGTGTGAAGGATAAAAAAGTCGCTTCAGGTTACTTCAACGCGTGGAGCTATTATTAATATTTACCACACAAAAAGCACACGCTTTGCAAACACATCGTCACAGAGCTCTATCCGACATACATACGCGTAAAGATGACAATTCTCGAACATCTGGGGAATTCAGACCACACAGCTCTATCGTAATCCTCTTCTGACATTATCTACAACGTGAGGCCGAACTATTTTCACACTTGTGTATGAAAGAGGAGCTGGCGATTCGTTAACTTCACTCCGAACTCTGCGTGCATGGAAGACTTCTTTAGCCAATAATTCTACTATGGTCTTAAACTCTTTTCTAATTGCCTGCTTCTATTTTTAGTAATTCAATATTACCGGGTTACAATACATATCGCTGTTGGGAATTTTACTAGGCACTTGCCAAGTGAATGCTGATGCTGACTGGCTTCATATCTTATAACAATTTTTAGCTAATCAAATTTCAAATCCTTACTTCTATTGAGTCACTGGTTGTTACGTAATTTCTGTCTAAATTCAGAAGCCACTTTTTTGACTAAATCAATTGTTATTATTATTAATTAGAAACATTTACTCCCCGACATGGATTTAGAACAACCAACGAATGTCAGTGAAGCAGGATTTAATGAAATTCTTCAAATTTCAGTAGAGCTCTTCAGCTGAATAATCAGCATATATATATATATTGCGATTTGGCTGGAGTTAGAACTGATGAAGCAGTGGATTCCATCCCAGCAGCTGAACAGTCAACAAGCTCGCCTTGTAACCTGAAGGTTCTGAGTTCGATCCCTACTGGGGATCACAAGCACCTACTGTCTAAGAGCCTCAGACTAGAACGAAACAGCTGTCCAGTACTCCTTGATTATGTAACTGATGAAATCAGTTGCAATCAAACTTGAAATAAGCACGATTGCACAATCCTTGAAGATGACTTCGTTGCTGAAGTTATTATCTTTTATTTAAATTAATAATTTCCCCACCATTTATGTCTGTCTGTCTGTTTTCGACAGAGAACTTTGCACATATGTGTGGCAGTTCAAGTCTCCACACCCCATGTAGCACACAAAGAAAGAGGAGAAATGCATAATATAGACAGTAAACAGAGGTGTGAGACAAAGGAATAGTAATAACGAAGAACAATATAGTTTCATTGGAAATCATAAGTCACAAGGAGTGGATGCATCTGCGCCATTGAGAACGATTTTGAGCCATGTCACCAATTGTTTCCAACCATTGGTTTTTACCGTCCCGAGGACCCCAACCAGGAAGTCTACATCTTCCTAAGTGGCTTAGACTAACTGTTGTGGATTTCATTGACTGGTGCCATGTTTTCGTTTGACCGCCGCTAGCTCTTTTCCAGCCTGGCCCTATATCAGCTAACATTGCCCGTCGAGGAAGGCGATGACTAGGCATACGTAGCACATGTCCTAACCATCTCAGTCGAAGTAATTTCACCGTTTCGTCGATTGATTTCCCCGCCTTACCTAGCACTCGACGCCTAACCTCATTATTGCTCACCTTATTATACCACTTCACGCGGGAGATAGAACGCAGACACCTATGATCAAAGACAGCTAATCTTTTCATGTCTTCCACTCTCAATGACCAGGTCTCACAGCCATGAAGGAGGACGGAGCGGACTGCTGAGCAGTACACACGCCCTTTGGTCGATAGTCGGATATCACGTCTACGCCAGAGACGGCGTAAACTGACATATGCGAAACTAGCCCTCTTTATTCATGCTGAGATTTTGTCAGAGATCAACCCGTTTATACATACAACAAAAAAGTCACAGAGAAAAATTCCTTCCTTCCTCGAAGATTTTATCTTTATAGGCGTATAACAGGGCCTAGATATGTGGAGCTGTGGCCTATCGGTCTAGATGCTCGACTTCCTACCACTTAGTTACAGGTTCGATACCAGCTGCATCTACCAGGGCTTGGACAGGTAGTACTACTGGTCTTCACATATGTGTGTTAATTGCCAACTACATGTGGTTGCAAGCGGCTGTTGAAAGTAAATTACTTTCAATTTCACTTTAAATAGATATGGATTATACAACAGACAATAACAAGTAGCTTTTGTGTGTGTGTGTGTGGGTGATAAAACTTTTGAGTGAGTGAAAATGCTAAACTGCAATAATACTAGTTTAGATGGTTATGAATCATAAATCCACTTTTTTCTCACTACTTTGTGCTCCAAGTGGAGCACAGGGCTTTAGGCTTGAAACCCTGAAGTTTCAGTAGCCGTATTGTCGTTTCTACGGAATGGAACTTCTAACCTCGCCCAGCACCTCTCCTTTTTTCTAGGCTTACTATAGACCAGAAAACTGGGTGACGCTTACGAGTGCATCGGCCGTGTGTTAAACTACGAGCAATGTGCGTAGCTGGTAAGCATTCCACCACTCAACCACTGACGCAAAAAATTCACTAGAATTCACAGGACTCCTAGGAAAACCATTCCGTGTCTTTGTTTAAGATTCATCAGCAGTCAGCACCCATGATCCTACCGCCACGGATCGAACCCGGGAACGTTTAGGTTACAAAACGAGCTCGTATACCATTCAGCTACTGGGACAGTGCGTCCAATCACCCATCAGTTCTACCTTTTGTCAATTTGCAATATACGCCGCGACCGGCAGTTAATGTCATCGGCGAGTGTGTATCGTCACACACTCCAAATTGGTAGACCCCAGTGGTCACAACTTCTCAATAGAACTTCAGGCAATTTTATCTTGTAGTCAGTTATTACTACTGGTGAGCATCAGATTAATTTTCAAGTGTTGCTTTGCAGGGATTTGATTGATTTCAATTGATATATATGCGGACTCAGCACTCTGAGTATACACCCACGAACATGGCTCAGATCATCACAGTCAATGACTTCATACATTAGTTTCAGATGTTGAGTTAGTCACGTCGGCAACACAGTCCATGTAATTCTCACTTCGTACTAACCATCGGTAATGGGTGGCTTGACATGCATTCACTAAACCCTTAACCCTCTACGTCTAATTCCCTTTAACTTAAAATTCCTCTAACTGGAAAAAAACAACTGTGCCTATCTTCTACCCTTAGCGACCATTTCTAAGAGTAATCTTTCATACTACAGGTAGATAGATAGATCACTGAAGTCAAAGATGATGCAACTTGGCATGTGTACGACAAACAACCTACATCAATTTATAATGAATCAATCTGACTCGGCGCTCAAATTATTCCAGGAAGTTCGTAATCCAGATTTTCTCTGACACTAGTTCTTTAGGGTTAAACTGATCAATAAACTGAACCAATTCACCAATGCCCAAATAATTAGGGAATGTTTATTATACCACTAATCCTTCCCCCTAATAACTGAAGAAGCAACTGCAAGATAACTACTGCAAAGATATCTTGATTTTCAAGTAGTTGCTTTTCCTGAGCTCAATGACTTCACTGTGACGCTTTTGATCATTTCTTACTAGACACAACCATCCCTTTGGCAAAAGTGTGAACTTATTTGAATTTTTCATCTGAATAATATAATTGTATTTCCTGACAACAACCTTTGTTGTTATTGCTTGTTAATAATCTGTATTAGCATGGATGGTTTTTAATGCCACAACTACAAAATCAATAATCCAACTGTGTACAAACATTATGCAGAAGAGATAACACACACACACACCACTGTAGCACTCCAGTCCTGAGGAGAATTTTAACTATCATTTTTTTATTCATTTACATTCCAGGTAGACTTTGAAGTGTCGGTAGCAGTGGCATTATTTTTACAGGGTGGTATTGCTAGCCTCTCTCTCAACCTTTCCTCTTTATCGGGCTTACTACCGTCTTAGAGAGGTTCAGGAGTGCGTCGGCTGGGGATCGAACCCCAGACCACATACGGCTGGCTGGAGAGCATTCTACCTCCGAATAATCGACGCACTCCTAAGGAGAATGGAAGAGAAATATTCACTGATTGACTTGAAGGAAAATGCATACCCATACAATTTCATCAAAGAAAATGTCTAGACTCGAATCAAACTGTCAACAGGAAACTATCCTTACCAAACTACCCTACCATAATATAAAGAATATTTCTGAAGTAACGGTTAGAATATTAAAACCATTTAAAATAGAAATCACACACAAATAAACAGGATCACTTCATTCGACAGTGTGCAGATCAAAAGACCCAACACCAAGAAAAGACCATTTCTGTCTACAAAATCAACTGAATGAACTGTAATAAGCACCATATTGGTCAAATTGATCGTCCCCTTCGACTCCAAGTTCAAGAGCACAAACTAACTGTAAAAATACACGACATGTATTCTTTCGCATCGATGCATCTAGACGCAACTATGGACACCGATTCAACTGAGAAAGTGTCAGAGACTTTAGACAGTGGGAACACCATAAGTAATGCCAGAGAATTCCTAGAAGTCTGGTGCTCTGAAGAATCTACGATCAACAGACACTACTTATAGATCCAATTTATCAATTAGTAATAAAGAATAAGTAACATGACAGGAAAAATCAATAAAAACGACCAATAACTAGTGAAAATTAACAACTAAACACAACAAAAGTTGTTAGGGGATACAATTGTATCATTTATAGGCAATTCAAACTTGTTGACACTTTATATTGAAGTCAGCACGCTGAGGCGATATTGTCTAAAACGAAAGAATGAAAGCTTCGCAACTCATAAACCACCACAGCCAATTCAGAGAACACAACCACATAAAAAATCACCCACCAGAGCAACAAATGTTCTCCGTGATTATTATTATTATTTCATAAAAGCATGATATATGTATATCTTACCACCATGACTAGAAATTTCATTGGATAACCTCCATAAATATCAGCTTCATTGAGTAATAACCGACCACCGGATGGTTCACTGTTATTCAGTGATAAAGCAGCACTACCCATTGTCGCAGCGACATCACCACTACTAATTGCTGGTAGTTTCAGTGGAGTAGACAGAAGATTACTAGCACCTGACATAAAGCCTGCTCTCATAGCTGTATTACTACCGGCTGCTGCACCACTACCACCGGCTGCAGCCGCTGCAGCTTCTGATTGACATAACGGACAGTCGTGAACTGTTAAGTCACCAGATCCACCAATACCAATACCACCTTGACCTGCACCATGTCCAAATTTATGATGATGTAAATGATGACGTTTACCCTGAAATGAAAGAAATAGAGAATGAAAAAGATAAAAAGTTCAACTATCATAGTCAAAATCAGTGGCCTTGAATGGCCAATCAGAAATGAGATGCAAACGGTCACAGAATTATTGAAAAATACATTTAAAAAACACATTGCAAACATGATATTACACTAGATAATTGTCGCTTATGTATTTTAAGAATCTCTCCCAGTCATTATAAGGATAATCTATAGAGACATCATACCATGCGCGACCGATGTATTCATCAAAGTGACTGTAGATCACGGAACTTTGGGATCCATTGATATTTTGGACACTTTTCTTTAGCCTACCCTCGTAACTCTAACCGGCAATCCTAGCGCCTAACCCTGACTTTATCTCTAATCCTAACCTTAACCCTGGACCCTAATCTTAATCTTAAACATAACCCTGTCTAGGAGTAGAGATTTACTCTAAGTGTCTAGGGAATAAGTAGAATACTGTATCTACCCTTACTAAATCCAAAAAGGCAGGCATGGTTTGATTTGGAATGACCTTTCATAGCGTCCCCTAAATCTGATTGGTTCTTGAAGGTCGGTTTTTGATGGACTTTGACAGTTTAACTTGGCCACGAAAAGTTATATTCTCAAAGAAAAAGTGAGCAAAGAGAACCCCCCAAGTACTGCCATACTAATAAAATTTTTAACAAGTCATCCTTCTAATGATAATAATATCCTGACTCACTGGCTGATTGAATCTCAACATAGAACTTTGCACTGAAGTGTACTACCAGTTGAAGTTGACACACCTCATGTGGACAAAAGATAGAAAAACACAACAAAAGATTCAAAGCAACTCTAATAAGCGGAAATGTACAGGAGAAGGAATAGTAACATGGAAAAAAGCAAGACAGATTAGAGGATAGGAGATTACAATGCATCTGCGTCATTCATAACGAGACTTTGAGCAATATCATCAATAATCGCCAGTCATTGGCTCTTAACATTCTGATCAACCCAGTCAGGTAGTCTATACCTAATTACGTGGCTGACTTCCAGCCAACTGCAAAAGACTTCGTAGACAGATGCCAGGTTTTCGTTTCACTTCCCTTAACTCTTCTCCAGTCTGCTCTCATGTCAACTAATACTAGTCAACGAGGAATGTGATGGATGGACAAGCGCAACACGTACTCTCATACATATATGATAAGTGTGGCTCTTAGCCTGACGCATTAAAATTTGTTTCGGATAAATAAGATTTAACCAGCTAACCAGTGTTACGGATCTGGCTTTTAGTGCTGGGTGTCAGGTTTAAAATATGGTGCATAATATCGCGATGCACTTTAAATAGGTGTTAGACGGTTGGAAGCAACGGACAGAAAACCCTTGGTTCAAAGATAAACTATTATTATCATTACTATTATTCCCTTGGGTTCCAAGTGGAACATAGGGCTTCAACAGCACATCTCTGCTTCATTCTGTTTCCTGCAGTCTTTTTCAGCTGGCTTCACAAATGTCCATAAGCGGGATGTCACTCAACGGTGTCCTCAGTGTGTGCCTGATCCATCCCCATTTTTAGGTATACTTACTGGGCGAAAGGCTCTCGGTCGGTTCGCTACCTTTTAGAGTTGCTTGTTACCAATCTTTTCTGGTTGGCTACATCTGATTTTCAGTATCGAACTAGCAAAGGCAGCTATTGATAAAAGTCTGAAGCCTGATGGAAATGCTTTTCGTGATGCATTAAGCCTCTAAACCGTATAGAAGCACTGACTTGAGATTAGGCGTTAAAAATCTGAATCTTGTTATAAAGATATATTGATATGAATTTATTTTCATTGAGAGGTTTCTTCGAGAAAACAAGAAATATTTAAAGGTTATTTGTGAAGAAGTCTCGTCCACATGAATTATTCACTGAGATGAACCCAAGTTCTTCGATATCACTATTCTTTTTGCCTCATTTCTCGGTTTACTGTCTCTATTTTGCATTTCCTTTCACTCTCTTCCCTTGCTTTGTGTGCTACATCGAGCGTGGCGACTCGAACTGCTGCACATCTGTGCAAAGTTCTATGTTGAAACCAGTCAGTCAAGTACACAGGAGTGTTTCTGCTTTCTTGGCGATTTAGAATTCAGGCTTTAATGCTGCAGTAGTCGTTAGAAATGTCATTATGACAACAATTAAGCGAGAATGGGATGCTTTAATTTTCTTTGCGTGGAGGATTTCATCATGAGCTGACATCAGTTAGAGAACCACTGGAAAACCTGGAAGTACTGGACAGCTGTTTCGTCCTAGTTTGGGACTCTTCATCAGTACGCACCCACCGGGATTCGAACCTAGGGCCTTCTGGTTACAAGGCGAGCTCGTAGACCATTGAGCCACTGGGACCCAATCCAAAGGTCCTTGAATTCTAACTTCTGCCAATTCACGACATGGCGCGACCATTTCGCAATGTCTTCTTCGATGAGTTACTGCCTCATCTTCAACCTGCTGTACCCTACTGGTCACGGCCTCCGACTAGAACCCCAGGTTAACTGCTTGAATAGGGCCAGTCACTAGTGAGCATCAGATTAATTTTCAAGTATTGGTTTTGTAGGGATTGTTTGATTGCATGGAGGATTTCATCATGAGCTGACATCAGTTGGAGAGCCACTGGAAAACCTGGGAGTACTGGATAGCTGTTTCGTCCTAGTTTGGGACTCTTCATCAGTAATTTTAATTTAATTTTCTTGCGATTTTCAACACTAAACAAGTTTGAAATGAAATCTTTTGTGTACTAGGCTAAGAACCAGATAATTATTGTTAGACCTAGTTTCCCAGTGTGAAATGTGTGGGACAGCATGTGAACCTTGAACCCTTTAGTTGAAAATCAAGTCCCCAAACCAAAAAGTTACATTTCCATGTATAAATAGGCTACATAAATATCAGCGTTTCACTCAACACCTGCTTTCTTATCATATAAAGATTCATGACTGCAGATTTTGGATGATATGATGTGATTTCAACTGATATCTCAGAAATCCTAATAACATTATGCAATGTCTTCAATTTTGTGCTCAACACTTTAGCCATAGTGGAACATAGGGAACCAAACCTTTTGAAGTTTCAATAGCAATGTTGTTTGGTTTTTAAGGGGTGGAATTGCCCAGTCTTACGTCCATCCTTTATCTTCTACCGGGCTAACTACCAGATTATAAACTGGAC
>OX235273.1:103577971-103617798 GCA_944472155.2 Trichobilharzia szidati | reverse complement strand
TGCACGTTTGTCACACAAATACGACTATTTATTTTGACACCCCATAACCAATCTGATATTCTGCGGTAAAAATGTATCCGCCGCATAACTGGCCTTTATTGTAACGACAACAAATATTATATTTTATAATTGGAAGAACCTGAAGAGAAATTATTGAAAAGAATATTCTTCGTTCAGATTGAATTTTAATTCATAATAAGGGAATTATCCACACTATCAAATCTCAATATAGTCTTAAGTTTTGTTTCTATTTTATTGCTTTTGCGACGGCTAACAGTGTAATTCAGCAAGTACATTTGATATTTTGATTGCTTTGTTTGGTGCAGACTGAATCCTATTAGTCAAGTTTGCAATGTGGCCAGCAATCTAGGTGACTCACCATCACGGTACACTCTGAATTGTTGATATTATATGGTTGGAGGCAATCGTTAGGAAGCCTTGGACCTAGGTTTCATGCCAGTTGACATATACTTTGATTGGAGACTCGTCAGTGAATAGTATAGTATGTGTATTCAATTTGTTGTGCTGCTCTATTTTGACCAAACTGGCGTACACGTATATCCTAGTACTTCTTCGCGTTTATAATTGTGTCCTAACGTTGTGATTACTCGACATCCACAACGTAAATCAAAAGGCACTTGCGAAGGAATACGATCGTGTATTATCGCAGTAATCAAAATTCAAAAATTGAGCGAGTACAAAAGTATCAATTGTCAACACGCAATCTTTAGAGTGATAAACAAATCAAAGTCCAATTACATAGTGAAAGTATATTACGATGATGAGTAATAAAATGGGTCACTACAATAGCCCCTCCGTAGAATGCAGGTAAATGAATGATATTGTTAATTACAATGACAGAAGAAATATATAAGAGTTTCTGGTATGAAAATCGAATTGAGGCTTTTAAGTTTTCTGAGGTTTGATAATATGACTGTATACATTCGAAAATGTTAACAACTTTGAAACGAACCAAAATGTTTAGAAAGTTGTGCAAAATGTAACAATAAAACCAGAAAAATTATTAGAACAATAATGAGGTTGTTATTGTAAAGAGTTACAGAATACATTTATATCTTACATATATTTAATAGTACAGTAATAAGGTAGTATGGAAATGAATTAGAAATAAAATGTCTGTACAAATCTTTGTGGCCAATGTACTCGTCTGCCTGATCTTGTGATTCTTTCTGTTTTGTTAGCCGGAATGTCATCAGATTTTGAATCTTGAGAGCAGGACTCATTTTGTGGCTCAAATTTAGGTGATGTTGATTTTGGTAAACCTTCAGTCACCTCTATTTCCATGAAAGCTGGTTTTACGCGATCGATGCTTACATTCTCGTATTTTCCTCCGCGTTCGACAGTGATGATTTTGCTTGTTCTGCTTATTACTTTAAATGGCTTGTCATAAGGTGGTTGAAGTGGTTTCCTTATACCGTCGTGTCGTATGAAAACATGCGTGCAATCGTCTAGTTTTTGAGGCATGTATGCTTGGTTGAGCTGATGTCGCGGCGGATGATATCTTAAAAGGCTCATATGTTGTCTCAGTTGTTGTGCAAAAGTAGTTTCGTCAGCTGGAACTTCAGTGGCTGGGTTGAAATATTCTCCAGGCAGTCGTAAAGTAGTTCCATAAACTAATTCTGCTGGACAACATTCGATATCGTCTTTTATTGTCGAACGTATTCCAAGAAGTACAAGAGGTAATTTATCGCTCCACTTATCACCATCCTTCACTGCCATCAATGATGCTTTCAGTTGACGATGAAATCTCTCCACTAAGCCGTTTGAACTGGGATGATAAGCAGTAGTACGTATACGCTTGATTCCCAGTAGTTCTGTGAGTTGTTGGAATAAATGGCTTTCGAATTGGGCACCCCTGTCTGTAGTAATAATGCTGGGCACTCCGAAGTTGGAAATCCAATTTTGTATAATGCTCTTTGCAACAGTTTCGGCAGAAATATCAGGTAAGGGACAAGCTACTGGCCATCTCGTAAATCTGTCAATACACGTTAAGATATAAGTAAAGCCATCAGATGGTGGTAACGGTCCAACGATGTCAATGTGTATGTGTTGGAACCTACCATCAGGTTCTGGAAACTGGCCATTAGGTGAGACTGTATGTCGTTGTACTTTTGACTTTTGGCAGGCGAAACATGATCTGGTCCACTGTTTAATCTCCCGATTCATATTCGGCCATACATATCGGTCACTTATCAGTTTAACTGTTGCTCGAATGCCAGGGTGAGAAATGCCATGTATTTTGGAAAAAACTGATCTTCGCATTTCTAGCGGGAAAAAAGGACGTGGTTTACCTTTGGAAACATCACACGTAATAGTTAGGCTGTCATCTAGCATAACATCTTGCAAACGTAAAGAAGTACTTGTGCTAGTTTTTAGTTTTTTCAGATCCTCGTCCATAGTTTGCAGTCTAGCCATATTTTTAAGATCAAACTGGTCTTTTCCTAAGGTATTTATATGGATGCGGGATAAAGCATCTGCTACCTCGTTTTTATGTCCTTTGATGAATCTGATATCTGAAGTGAACTGAGAAATGAACTCGAGGTGTCGGAGTTCTCTTGGCGAGTACTTGTCGTGCTTTGCATTCATGGCCTTGGTTAAAGGTTTGTGGTCTGTGTAGATGGTAAACGGTATTCCTTCTACCATATGACGAAAATGTTTAACAGCAAGATAGACTGCTAGTAATTCTCTACTGAATGCACTATATCTTGATTGAGTGGCGTCTAGACGTTTGGAGAAAACGGAGAGAGGTTGCCATTTCCCAGCAGAAAATTGTTGAAGAACTGCGCCGACGGCGACGTCTGATGCATCTGTCATAATAGCTATAGGAGCGTTGACGTCACGACGTACTAGTAAGGTTTCTGAGCTTAGAATGTGTTTCAGCTTTTCAAATGCTTCGACTGCTGAAGTATTCATGTGCAGCGATTTTGCATGACCTTTTAGTAAATATGTCAGAGAATGGGCCAGCTGTGCACAGTGAGGAATGAAACGGCGATAAAAATTGACGAGACCAAGAAATCTGCGTAACTTTTTGAAGGAATCTGGAATCGGGTATTCTTTTATGACTTGCAGCTGTTCTGCTATTGGTCGAATGCCTTGATTGTCTACCTGATGTCCCAAAATTTTTATAGTTTTCTTACCGAATTCACATTTACTTGGTTTAATGACAATTCCATATTCGGCTAAACGTTTAAAGAGTGTTTCTAAGTGATGTTGGTGCTCCTCAGGGGATTTACTTGCAACCAGTATATCATCGATATAAGCGTAAGTGAATGGGAGGCCGTGCAATACTTGGTCAATGAATCTCTGAAATGTTTGAGCTGCGTTAGTTAAGCCAAATGGTAGGCGGACGAACTCGAATAAGCCAAAAGGAGTGGTTACCGCCGTTTTGGGGATGTCCTTGGGCTCGACCGGTATATAGTAGTATGGACGAACGAGGTCAATTTTGGAAAATATCTGAGCACCTGCCATGTTATGGAAAAAATCGTGGATGTGCGGAATTGGGTATCTATCTGCTATCGTTTGCTTATTTAAAGCTCGGTAATCTCCACATGGTCGTATCTCTGTTGAGTTTTTCTTTGGTACCACATGCAGTGGTGATGACCATGGGCTGTTTGACGGTCGTATTATTCCTAGATCCAATAATCTGTTGAACTCTGCTTTTGCTATTTGCATTTTAGCTGGATCTAAACGACGTGGTTTTGCTGAGACCGGTGGACCTTTAGTTACAATATGGTGTGTTACGTTGTGTTTGAGAGAGGCTGTGGAGTAATCGCTCTGTGTCAGTTCAGGAAATTTCTTTAGAAAAATATCGTACGTGGACAGTTGATCTGCTGTGGCTACCATCAAGCGGATACTCTCGACATCTGTGGAGATTCCTGAAATCGATAGTTTACGACTGCTACTTATCAATCTGTGGTGTCTAGAGTCGACTAGCAATTCGTAGTGTTGAAGAAAATCCATTTCAATGATAGGAAAAGTTACATCGGCGATTACGAATTCCCACTCAAATGGTGTACTGCAACCAAAATTAAGTTTTTGTCTCCGAGTTCCAAAAGTTTTTATGGTAGAATTGTTCGCAGCCTTGAGAACTAATACTGGGTTTGGTTGTAAGCGTTCATTGGGTGTTGGGGGAACTACACTAATTTCTGCACCGGTATCTACCAGGAATTGTGCCCCCGTTATTTTGTCTGTCACCCTGAATAGACGGCTGTGGGACGGGTGTTGGCCAGCGACCGCAGTCGTCACCGACCGCCGGCCTTTTCGTTTCCCGACGCCACCGTTTGTTGGAAAGCACACGGTTGTGTGCACCGTTTAGCATGTACACCAAATTTGCGATGATACCAGCATATAGTTTGTTGTAAGCTATATTTACGCATATTGCGTGAGTGGCTACGCTGTCTTCTGTACGTTGTGATAGGTTGTTTATTAACCCTCATTGTCATTAATTGCTCGGTGAGCACGTCGTTTTTACGTTCTAAGGCTTCTATGCGTTCGTTTGACGTTTTGTCGACTACAGATGTTACTTGTGGAGATATCCGTTCATACATTCTGTCAGCGATTTCTGCCAACTTGTCAATATCTATGTCTTCATCTCCAAATGCTAATACTTGCTGAATGTTGTGGGGTAATCGCCTTAGCCACAATTGATAGAAAAACCTGGCGTCTATCTTCCGATCTCCTAAAATGTTACACATATGGCTTTTGAGTTGAGAAGGTGTTCTATCACCCAGGCTAACATTTCTGAGTAGCTGATCGATAGTTTTCTGATCTGATAATGAAGCAACCTTAATAACCTTCTGCTTTAAAACATCGTAGGGAGTTTCTGGATCTGGATTTATGAGCGTCTCCCGTACTTGCTCTGCTACATCGTCAGGTAATATGGAGCTTGCAAGGCCAAATTTTGTAGTCTGAGAAGTAACATGGTTAGCCAGGAAGTAGTGTTCCTGGCGAGTGAACCACAAATATGGGTCGTTAGGTTTAAAAGGTGGTATGGATATGGAAACTGCAGCCACAGACCTTGCACTCGAAGTGTCGTTATCAGTATTAAATGAAATTACAAAAGTGCGGAAAATAATATATACAGGTGATAGCAAAATTATAAAAAGTGAGCACAAACAGAACAGAATATGAGTAAGTTCAAAAATGTCCAAAAATGGTCTGCTTACCGGAGGTACTTTTAGTAAAAATATCAGTAAATATATATCCGAATGTTATGCAGTTATAAAAGTTAATACGATAGCAAAAATGATTAAATCCACTGTGTGTATACTTCGAAATGATGTAGTCGATGGATCAGCTATGTCGGGCTCACCAATTGTTGTGCTGCTCTATTTTGACCAAACTGGCGTACACGCATATCCTAGTACTTCTTCGCGTTTATAATTGTGTCCTAACGTTGTGATTACTCGACATCCACAACGTAAATCAAAAGGCACTTGCGAAGGAATACGATCGTGTATTATCGCAGTAATCAAAATTCAAAAATTGAGCGAGTACAAAAGTATCAATTGTCAACACGCAATCTTTAGAGTGATAAACAAATCAAAGTCCAATTACATAGTGAAAGTATATTACGATGATGAGTAATAAAATGGGTCACTACAAATGGTTCCTGCCACCTAGAACGAAACCTAGGTCAAGGCTTCCTGCCAATTGCCTCCAACCATCTAATATATCATGAAATGCCAGAGATTGATGGTGATTAGTCATAATAGATTCATACACTATAAGGAAGATAAACTGACAACTCAGTTCAAGGTTCTAAAGCGCTTTCAGTGAGTGACTGTACAGAATAGCGTGGATTAGACAGGAGATTGTAAAACTACGATGAATAGTTCATTATGAAATAAACAGTCGAGTTTGCAAAGTGGCCAGCAATCTACGTGACTCACCATCACGGTGATATTATATGGTTGGAGGCAATCGTTAGGAAGCCTTGGACCTAGGTTTCATGCCAGTTGACATATACTTTGATTGGAGACTCGTAAGTGAATAGTATAGTATGTGTAGTCAATTGTTTCGTGCCACCTAGAACGAAACGTTAGGTCCAAGACTTCCTGTGGTGGATTTGTGGAGTGCGTATCAATGTGATTGTACACTTTTTGGTTATTTGTAGAAATTAGACATATTGTACATAATTTTTGTTTAAAACGCTTCTTGTTTAAATACACTTGGTTTCCGTGTACGATTGAAAAATACACTCTGCTGTTGGAGACTTCATCTTCTCCTTGGTTTCTTCGGCTTACTAGCTCAGCTCTCACCGTGTTGTATCTTTCGGATTCATTGTTGAAGTCCACTATGCTCAACCGAAGACAATTCTACAACCGGGACACAGCAGCTACAACCTACTCCGTCCAAACAATTAACGTCTCCGTGGGTTATATAAATAATTTGTAGCAGAAGACTTAAACTTTATTTGCAAGTAACTTTTTTGTTGTTATAACGTGTCGTTGCATTATTGGTAATATACTGTTACTTAACATTCCATTGACTTGAACTTTATTTCTCATATTTTGTAATACTAGTGAACTCTAACCTAAGTCCCCTACAAATTAATTGGTGAGTCCGATAAGAACGCGGTTTATTTTGGCATATTCATATTCACATTTTTGCTGTTTTATATATTTATTGTGATTTTGTTTGTTGTTTATATTTGTCTACTATTTTGCAACAATTCCCCCATATTTATCATGTCATCACCTCAGTCTGGTACATCAAACGGGCAGACAGCTAACAGCGAGACAAATGCCACAATAAATGCCATAACAGATATCCGTTTACCTCCATACGGTTTCGCAGAACCAAGAATTTGGTTTGCGGTAATTGAGCCGTTACTAGACGCACGGGGCATTAAGTCCCAGATAGCCAGATATGAGGCAATACTGGCAGAACTCCCTACGTCAGTATTGACAGAAATCAGCGATTTCATCAAAAATCCCCCGACGGAACACCAATTTGATAAACTTAAAGCCCTCCTCATACAACGCACCAGTTTGTCCGATGAGAAAAGAATCCAACAACTGCTCACAGGTTGTGAACTAGGCCCACGTAAACCATCCCAGTTGCTCAGACACATGCGTCAGTTAATCGGACACCATAAAGTAGACGAGGTAGTGCTGAAACAGATGTGGCTGCAACGTTTACCAAGAAATGTCCAGCAAATTTTAATCATCTCAGGAAAGTCTTATGACTTAGACCAACTAAGTGACATGGCAGATAGTATTATGGATGTTTTATCTGATAACACCATAAGTCACATATCATCTGATAGTGCCACACCGTCTCATGCCACACCCACGGTAGACACACCGATACTCGCTGCCATTGCAGACTTAGCGGCAAGGATTGACAAGTTAGAAACTAGTAGGTCTGGTCGACAGGTCCGGAGACAGAGTTCACAAAGAAGGTCACCATCACGACGACGATCCTTCTCACGACAGCGTTCTCACACACCTTCTCGGAATAATAATATATGTCGGTATCACTGGAAGTTTGGACGTCATGCCCTCAAATGTGTAAAACCGTGCAGCTTTAGCGAAGCCAACCAGGCTCAGGGAAACGCCTCAGCCAGACAGTGATGGCGACAGCTGTTACTGGCAAGCAAACAAGTCGCCTCTTTTATGTGAAGGATAAAACTTCTTTTTTTTTTTTTTTTTTAGACACGGGGGCAGAAGTTGGCGTGATCCCTCCTTCGCTATCCAGGCGATCTACACGGACACCCGGAAAACTGTCTCTCCGGGCAGCCAACCACACAATTACACCGACGTATGGTGAGCAATCCCTTATACTGGATCTAGGTTTGCGTCGGCGGTTCACATGGATTTTCATAGTAGCCGACGTCGGTCACGTCATCCTAGGAACTGATTTCTTAACTAATTTCAACCTGCTAGTTGACGTCAAAAATAAAAAGCTGATTGATAACAACACCCAACTACAGATCCACGGAATTATCTCCAACTATTCTGTCTACAATATCAGTATCGAAAGACCAGCGGATTGCACTTTTTCCGCCCTGCTTCATCGTTTCCCTAAAATTCTTAAGCCGTCGTACAACGTCGAGGACGTCCCTCATACAGTGACTCACAAGATAGTTACTACGGGTCAACCAGTTCGTGCTCGCCCTCGTAGATTACCCCCGGAAAAATTAGCAGCAGCCAAGGCAGAGTTTGAACACATGATGCAGCTCGGCATCATCAGACCCTCCAATAGCCCTTGGTCTTCGCCCTAACACATGGTGCCTAAGGCTGATCATGATTGGAGGCCGTGTGGGGATTATCGACACTTAAACAATGCCACCGTTCCCGACCGTTATCCTATTCCTCATCTTCATGATTTCTCCCTGACACTACACGGAAAAACCATATTTTCTAAAGTAGACTTGGTCAGGGCCTATCACCAAATACCAGTTGCCCAAGAAGATATCGAAAAAACGGCCATCATCACACCTTTCGGCCTGTTCGAATTTCTCCGAATGCCATTTGGCCTAAAGAACGCAGCACAATCCTTCCAACGGTTCATGGATCAGGTCACACAAGGTTTGGACTTTGTATTTGTATATATCGATGACGTTTTAATTGCCAGCTCGTCGCCCGAAGAACATACTGATCACCTCACCATCTTATTTCAATGATTTGAGCAATATGGAGTAGTCATTAACCCCCAAAAGTGCATATTCGGTGTCCCCTCTATACAGTTTCTGGGACACCACATAACTGCGAATGGTATTACGCCTACGGAGGAAAAGGTAGAGTCCATCAAAAACTTCCCCTTACCAGATTCACTTGAGAAGGTCAGACGTTTTTTGGGGATGTTTAATTTCTATCGGCGTTTCATTCCTTCGTGTGCCTCCATCTTCCAGCCGTTAACAGACCTCCTTAAAAATGATCCTAAAAAGTTTCAGTGGTCAGCTGAAGCCCATGAATCTTTTTGCAACGCAAAAGACGCCTTATCCAAAGTCACTATGCTATCTCATATCAACCCCGAAGCATCGCTTATTTTGTGCACAGATGCCTCCCAAGTAGCTGCAGGGGCAGTATTACAACAAAAGATGAAAGGTGAAGTCACCCCACTCGCATTCTTTTCTAAGAAGCTGGAACCGGCTCAGACACGTTATAGCACTTTTGGGAGAGAATTGTTGGCCATATATCTTGCAGTGAAGCATTTCAGTTACTTACAACAGGGCCAGCACTTCACTATTTTTACTGACCACAAGCTCCTGTGTTATGCTTTCACTACTTCACTCGATAAACACTCCCCTAGAGAAGCCAGACAGTTGGATTATATCTCCCAATTTTCAACCGACATCCAGTACATCAAAGGGGATGCGATCGTGGTAGCCGATTCTCTTTCAAGAAGTGAAATAAACCAGCTTCAAACCGCGGTAGACATCAGTCTGGATCGCATGGCTCAATTACAGAGAGATGACGTTGAACTCCAAACCTGCCGCAGAAACTATTCCTTACAGCTCAAAGAGGTGCCTATCCCCTTATCAGATGCAACCATAGTCTACGATGTATCTACCGGCACTAACCGTCCATTTGTCCCTCTCAGTTGCCGAAAAGCATTGTTCGACCATTTACATTCTCTTTCTCACCCTGGAGTACGCGCCACAATCAGACTCATCAGCGAACGCTTCATGTGGCCTAAAATGAACTCTGACATTCGGAGATGGGCACGCGAATGTCTCCAATGCCAATGCTCCAAAGTACACCGTCACACTATTACGACCCCGAAGCCGTTTGAATTACCCGAAAGGAGATTTCAGCATATCCATATAGATATCGTGGGACCATTGCCAACATCAAGAGGATATACACATATCCTGACAGCGATTGATAGATTTACTTATTGGGCTATTGCATGCCCCTTAAACGACATATCTGCTGAAAACGTTGCTTTGGTTTTTCTCGACCGTTGGGTGTCAAACTACGGTGTGCCAACTACTATTACATCCGACCGCGGTCCTCAATTCCAATCGACACTCTTTCGCGAACTGACGAGACTCCTAGGAGTGAAACATATCTCCACGGCAGCCTATCATCCGGCAGCGAATGGTCTAGTGGAAAGATTCCACAGACATTTGAAAAGCTCCCTGATGGCGCAAAATGATACATCTAAGTGGAGTGAATATTTACCTTTAATTTTACTTGGTATCCGATCTACTATCAAAGAAGATTTAGGATGTACACCGGCTCAACTTGTTTATGGCACCAACCTAACCTTGCCTGGACAGCTAGTCCCCTCAGCCGATTCCACAGACGTGAACATTACCGACTTCCCCAACCGATTAACTAGACAAATGCTTCAGCTTCAACCAACAGCACCTCGACAATCTCCCCGATGAGATCAGATCAACAAACATCTACAAACTTGCAAATTCGTGTTTGTTCGAGTCGACACCGTCAGAAAAGGATTACAACCTCCATACGAAGGACCATTTCAAGTTATTAAACGTTCAGAAAAACACTTTACGGTGAACAAGAATGGAAAACGAGAGACTGTTTCTATCGATCGCATCAAACCCGCATACACAGACAACGATTTTGAGGCTACATCGGCAACTGCACAATCAAATAATCAAACATCACATTCCATTCCACCGGCACCAAGTCTTATCATCCCTCCATATCAAACACGTAGTGGTCGGCAAATCAGTAAACCGGCTCGCTACGTTCATTTTGAGGACTAATAAAAAAAATATTAACAATTATTATTATCTTTTTCGTTTAGATATTATTATCATGACCGTTAGTATTTCGTTGTAAACTTTGATGTAACTATCACTATTATTTACTTATGTGTACCTCACCTATAAAACAGGCATTGTCCTTTTCAGAAACTATTGATCTTTAATCCATTTTTTTAAAATATCTTTTTTCCCTCCTTAGTTACTGTGTATTTACATATTTTATTTTTTTCGTTATACATTGAAAATCTATGCTCATAGTTAGTGCAAATTTAAAAGACATGACTTTCTGTTTTAATATTTTTATTGCTGAACTAATTGTAAATGTTTTCAGACTTTACATGACTCACATAACTTCTTGCGTTTATGCATGTTGTAATATATCCGCATTTTTATCCAAAAATTGTTATTACTATTATTATTTACTTCACAGCTTTACTTAACATTTTCCGATGGTCTCTCCGGACCTCTAGGGGGGGAAACCTGTGGAGTGCGTATCAATGTGATTGTACACTTTTTGGTTATTTGTAGAAATTAGACATATTGTACATAATTTTTGTTTAAAACGCTTCTTGTTTAAATACACTTGGTTTCCGTGTACGATTGAAAAATACACTCTGCTGTTGGAGACTTCATCTTCTCCTTGGTTTCTTCGGCTTACTAGCTCAGCTCTCACCGTGTTGTATCTTTCGGATTCATTGTTGAAGTCCACTATGCTCAACCGAAGACAATTCTACAACCGGGACACAGCAGCTACAACCTACTCCGTCCAAACAATTAACGTCTCCGTGGGTTATATAAATAATTTGTAGCAGAAGACTTAAACTTTATTTGCAAGTAACTTTTTTGTTGTTATAACGTGTCGTTGCATTATTGGTAATATACTGTTACTTAACATTCCATTGACTTGAACTTTATTTCTCATATTTTGTAATACTAGTGAACTCTAAAATAAGTCCCCTAAAGATTGACTCCAACCATCTAATATATCATGAAATGCCAGAGATTGATGGTGATTAGTCATAATAGATTCATACACTATAAGGAAGATAAACTGACAACTCAGTTCAAGGTTCTAAAGCGCTTTCAGTGAGTGACTGTACAGAATAGCGTGCATTAGACAGGAGATTGTAAAACTACGATGAATAGTTCATTATGAAATAAACAGTATGTGGAATGAAACAGGCAGAGTCATATACTGAGATAAGTGTTAGAAGAATGCTGTTACAACGAAGAGAAAAGGAAATGAAGAAACCAAGAGTAAAAGAAGCAAAAAAATAAGTGAAAAGACACCCTTGTAGGAGAGAAGAACTTTTTATCTAACTTTGATCACGGTTGGAGCAGCGTTTGAGTTTATTCTTTACCAAATTAACTGGTACTGTAGTAAATCATGAAGAATATCAACTCTAGAAAGTACTGAAAGTAATCAGTGCATACTGTTTATACACACTAACTGACTTCTTGTGTTTCAACGTAGGATAGCACAAGAGTGAAACAGCTGAAGTTGCAACACTCCATGCAGCACAAAAAAGTAGAGAAAAAAGAGATTCAGTAGGACTATAATAAGCAGAAATATGCTAGAGAAAGAATAGTGACATGAAAAAAGAAACATGAAGGTCTAATGCATACGGAAGATGACAAAGACTGAATGTATCTGCGTCATTAGGAATTATTTTGAGCCATATTTCGAAAAGTCTTCAGCCACTAGTTCTTAGAATCTCAAGGATCTCAGCCAGGTAATCTATATCTTCCTGCATGACTGACACCAGCTGTCAAAGTCTTCATGAATTGATGCCAGGTGTTGATTTGACCGCTTCTAACTCTTCTCCAAGGTGATCACTTCAGTTAACATTGTTGTTTGAGGAAGGTGGTGGTTCAGTATGCATAACATGTGTCCTGGTCGTCTTAATCGATGTAGCTTCACAATCTCATCGGTTCACTTCCCTTCTTTTGCTGACACTCGACACCTAACCTCAATACTGGGTTGTATTTTTTTGTAATAGCAGTATTTTTATTTCACAATGACCGAATTTCAGGACTCAACCAAAAACACGAGAGGGATGAATTTAGGAATTTGTATTTGGCGGAATTATATTTCAAATCATATAATAAATATATTAACAAACAGCAGTAAATATTTAAACAATACAGAGATAGAAATTGTCAATCACCACAACTGTTAAACATACCATATCACTTAACAAACTAGAATTTCAAGTTTTCGTAGATGATTATAATCATTTTACACTAAACAGTGCCATTGAAATGTTCACAGTTCTGTTCAATACATTCACATATATTGTTTGTTACACACTCTATTGGTCAGATAATAGTGCAATTTGTAAGTGATACAAATTATACTCAAATAAATGAGTACATACAACAATCAGCAGAAATAATCATATAACAAATGAAAAAGTTCACGAAATTTTATACCTTTTGGCATTGTAGTCTTTCTTTAAAAAAATCCAGGGTAAATCACTGAGGTTTAACACAGAGTAGACTAGAATATTTCTTAGATAATAATAAGTGTGAATTACAAACTTTATTATATTACGTCGCGACTCAAACGATCACTTTTTCATGCTTTTACTACTTGTAGAAATGAGACAGAATGAAAAGAAAGAAAGTACTCGATGATAGAAAACATTGAAACTGTCAACTTGTTATGCATAGTCGAGTACGTGATATTTACAATTTCACACTTCAACAATCATAAATGATTAAGTCAATATTTGAATAAGTAAGGTGTTAACAGATTAAGCATTCTGTTGTCAGTTGACAGTTTGTCAGGTCAACTTTCAAGCAGAACATTTCAGTACGCGGGATATTATTAACAAGTGGTCACGTTCTCTTCAGTGTTATCTTTCCATTCTCATATATATATATCAGAGATTATTAAAGTCACATAGATTTCAGAATGACTAGACTGTTAGACTAGTCGTTCAGGTGGTTACTATGGTTTCAGATGAGGGTGAAAAGAAAAAAAACAATTGTATCTGTTATACATGACGCTATATATCTAACAAATTAGCCCACTAATAATACAGATTGGTAACTTATTCTATTCTTCTAATTTATTTGTATAGAATAGAATAGAAATATTAAGCAAAAGATAAGTGGTTTTAATCCATTCTTGGTAGCGATCCTTGAACAACAATGTCTGTGATACTACATAAAGAATCAGTATAAGATTGTGATGATGAACTACTACTGTTGAATATCTACAAGATAGAAGGCAATAAGTGTCTAGTGATTGTCGGTTATCACTGGCTCTCTTAGCCTGTGTTGATTAGATGTCAGATTGCATCCATCCAGGGTATACTTCATTTTTTATTTATTACTACATGTAAATACTCAGCTCTTTTTTGATTGTCTCAGTTGGTTAGGTTGAATTTTTCCCAATAAATATCTCAATATAGTCTTAAGTTTTGTTTTTATTTTATTGCTTTTGCGACGGCTAACAGTGTAATTCAGCAAGTACATTTGATATTTTGATTGCACACTAGTAACTAGTGTGATGTGTCTAGTCCTTTGTTTGGTGCAGACTGAATCCTATTAGTCAAGTTTGCAAAGTGGCTGGCAATTTTGGTGAGTCACCATCACGTTGATATTATATGGTTGGAGGCAATCTTTATTATACCTGAAACCTAGGTTTCGTGCTATTTGTTACTCACCAGTCAGTAAGGTGTATCTGAAGCCTTGAAGGAACTCATATTCGTTTTTAGATGCGAAGCTTCTTCACCCAGTGATGCAGTCTAATACTTTACAACAAATGAGTTATTCGGGCTGGCGATTGACCTCCCGTAGGACTATATTGCGTATTTTCATTGGACACTAGCAGCTAGTGTAACGTGTCTAGTCCTTTCTTTGCTTCCGATTGCCTTTAACTAGTTTTCAATATGGCTCATCATCTGATTACATTCATATTCTAGTGACAGTGCATTAATTTGTTCAAACACCAAGGTATTACCCATTGGTTTGGAAATGAAGTTCCATGTTTAAACCATATGTCTCAGCGTTTCACTACTGATGGTTTATTATACTTTATTTTATTTGAATAAGCTAAGCACTGATCAGTATGAGAATTAACTGTTTTATTTGATTAACTGTCGCAGTTGTTGTGAGTGCAACGGATCCATTAAAGTAGTTAACTTTCAGGAAATGTTTGCTCCTTCTCATTTCGCATTTAACCTTCTAGTGGATGGTAGGAGTGTATCTTTATTACTCAGAGTGATAAGTCTGTCATCGTTGCTTACTGAAATATTTATAGTTGTGAAATGTTACTTTATCCTCCTACTGAGTCTGACAGCTAATAAGGTCATGTAAAACGACCTACTAAAACCATCAAATATACCTCCGTTAGTATCATTTTTGTATCTTTATATTTGTATCTAGGTGAATTTGAATGCGTACATTACTGACCATTGCATATATATTTCCGTATTCTGTTATTTGGTTTGCTGTAAAATTTTACTCCAGTGAAGAAATTTTTGTTACATACTTTATCTCTGATATTTTTTACCATTCAGTAAAAGTTTTAAAGCAGAAAAATGTGTTAAGTGTAGACGGAGCATAACGGAAGACTTGTAGGATCACACAAGTGTAGAAACTTGAGCAAGTGAATACAAGACGGAAATAATTGTTAGAAAACACAGATAAGTATGTTTGATCTCCTAAATATTACCGATGAATTTATCCCTACATTAAAATAAAATTTCTACTCAAGAATACTTCATTACTTTAGATGTTCTGTGTAAAAAGAAAAGTTCCAAAATAATGTTACACTTCTGATAGCATGACACTAACTTTCAACTTAAGAATTAGTCGGTATATTTTATGGTTAAGCAGAGACTTATCTTTTTTCTTCCTGTAACCCTGATGTATGCAACGTCACTTTAAGATGTTGTATAGCATATATTTATCAGTTATCGTTACTTCTATATCTTACAGAGTTTTATATTCTTTTTCCAAAGTAAAGTAACTGATCAAATATTGTTAAACAATGAAGTATTTGAAGCGAATAATACAATATAATTTTATCCTGAGGAGTTTATGCTTAAGTCAGAAGTTATAAGCGTATGCAACATAAAAATGTCTAATAAACAAGAGTAGACTTTTGTTAAACTAAATGGATAGAACAGCTGAACAAATATGCATTGTTCTCTAAAGTCTCATTTGGACACAGCAACCTAAATACAAACTTATTTTTACATTTGAGATAATCATACATATACAGTTATTGAGATAATTCAGTGAGCATAACAGTAACAACAACAGCCCAAAGAGTTGCACAGTTTAACAAACGGTTTCAAGGACCGTGCCTATCTTTTGTGAACTGTGTTATAAAAGGGAAATCGGTTACTTTTAATTACAACTGAAATAACCAGTTTATTATTATTATTATTGTATCCTTTAATTCCTAGAGGAACATAGGGCTTCAGCCGTGCGTCTCCATTGAGTTCGGTTCTCTGCTAGAGTCTTCACCTGGCTCCAAGTCTGCCCACACGTTTTCATCTCCTCCTCACATGACCTCCTCCAAGTCACCCTCGAACTGACGACCAACTCCCTCTCGGGTTCCACTCAAGGGCTTGTCTAGTGATGTCACTTGATGGTTTCCTCAGAGTATGGCCAGCCAATCCATCTCCATTTCTTCCTGCCTATTTGTTTCACAATCGGTTCCTGCTGTGTTGGTTCGCTCCCAGAGATCCCTCCCTGTCGCTGATCTTTTCTGGCCATCTGATCTTGAGTATTGAGCGAAGACAACTGTTGGTGAATGTCTTTAGTTTGTTTGAGATGTTCTTTATGACGCTCAGTGCAAGTCTCTGATCCGTATAGTAGCACTGACTTCACATTGGAGTTGAAAATCTGGATCTTATTTCCATTTTCATGCTGAGTGCTGTTGATCTCCACACAGACTTGACGTGAGTAGTGAAAGCTTGTCTTGCTTTCCCGATTCTGGTTTTGATACCCTCGTCAGTTCCGTATGCCTGTAGTTGAAACGATGCTTCCCAGGTACGGTAGGTAAAAGAGGTTGTTTCTTTCAGGTTCCTCCCATTTATGCTGGCTGATTGTTGTCTGTTGTTGTTGTTGCTGTTGGTGGTGTTGCCCAGGAATCTTCATCACCTCTGTTTTCTCTATGTTCACCTGAAGTCTTATCTTTGCTGCTTCTTCTGCCAACTTGTTGCTTTTCGCTTGCATATCCTCCAGTTTGTGTGAAATCAGACATATATCATCGGCGAAGTCCAGTTTGATTATTACTTTTTCATTTCAAGCAGAGTGGGCTCATTGGAGAGCTACTGAAAAAACTCAGTGCTTACTGAAAATGTTTCCAACAGTCAAGATTCTATTACTATTGGAATGAGCAATTGGCTAACTTCCATTAAGTAGATATATGAAGCTCATCATCAAATCCATTCTCGCAAGAATCAGTCGTATATATACGGAAGACACATTGAACAGAGAAATGAAGTCTTTCTTTAACACTCTGATTTAGAGTAGTTATCCACCAGCTGTAATCAACAAACATACAAAATGTAACATGGATAATCCACAGAATTACCGAAGAAAAAGTTAGTTGTAAACCTGAAATTCAAAGGTGGCACAACAGACGAGATTATCGAGAACATTTCGGAAAACATTATTCACTGCAGCTTTACGTCCCATTATCTCCACTCAACCTCTTATTAATCAGCAAGTCAAAGACAATGTTCCACTGTTGACAGTATCCATGTATATACATCAGTTCACTGGCTCCTGAGGAGCTAAGTACATAGGCTGTAATACATGTTTTCAAGAACATTTTACAATTAAGCTGTCACGAGAAGAAACTTATTGAACAAATAGTTTAATTATGGAGCATCTTGTACTTACAAATCGTTTTGCATCAAAAGAAAAGTCTTTCAGGGAGATGTATAAAGTGGTAAGGCAAGGTTGGTCGAAGGGTTTCCGGGTACATCTTTTGCCTACAGCGGCAGGGCTTGCTATTCACAAAGAAAACCCTGAGCTCTGAAAAATTAATTCCCATGCTTCACATTCCTTCTCTAGTCACTTATGTTTATTTTACAGAAGAAATGCTCCATTTAGAATTGAGCATGAATGTAATTCTTTCCCAAAATATGCAATGAGAACTGAGGCATAAATTTAGGTCAAGGAAATGTCGTTTTCAAGAAAGATAGTTTAAGTGGTTTTGGGTAATCTTTCAACCTGAAAGGAATCTAGAAGACTAAAATACTTAAACTTATATAGAAAATTTTCAAGTATTGGTTTTCAGCTGATGATGAAATCCTCCAGCAAATCAAACAAAATCCCTACAAAACCAATACTTAAAAATTCATCTGATGCTCACTGGCGACTCGCCCTATTCAGGCAGTGACTTGTGGTTCTAGACGGAAGCCTTGACCAGCAGGGTTCAGCAGGTTGAAGGTGAGGCAGTAACTCAACGAAGAAGACATTGCGAAGTGGTTACGCTGCCTCATGAATTGGCAGAAGTAAGAATTCATGGGCTGGCCATTAAATCGGCTCCCAGTGGTTTACTGGTTTACCAACTCGTTCACCTTGTAACCAGAAGGTCCTGGGTTCGAACTGCAGTAGTGCGGGTGAGTACTACTGAAGAGTCCCAAACTATGCTGACAAAACAGCTGTCCAGTTATCCCTATGGTTGTTTTTCCAATGATTCTCTACCTGATGTCAGCTCATGATGAAATCCTGTAACCAATCAGTCAAATCCCTACAAACCAATACTTGGAAATAAGTAATTCTTAGTACTGATAACGAGTTACCAAGATGGTCTAACGTAATAAAAATTAGTTTCTGAACCTACATAGTTTTAAATCTTTTTATGACTGGGTCAGGTGAGGATAAAAACTATTGCAAAATATTCTAACGCATAATATAGCACATGCCACGAAAGATATTATACCTGTTTAAAAACACTGGTTAAACAGCCAAACTTAACATCTGATTTAAATACAGAGTTCGTCTACAGCATGTACTATAAAGTCAATTAAGACTAAATATTTGAGGAAATTCAAACCTTCGCTGATTGCAGTTACAGTCCTATATTATAACATTGTCTCCAGCTTAGACAAGGGGGCTAAATTCGTTCGCTGCACTTTCCTAGATTACACATCTGCTTTCAACTCAGTACCTAGGGACATTTTACTAAACAAGCTTGCTGAAACTCAAACTGACTGTTGGGTTGTCAAATGGCTCCATTCTTATTTCTCAGGAAGAAATCAGTAAACTGTATGTCAGGGAAAGTCGTCCACTTCGTTGCTTACTGAGGCTGGTGTCCCTCAAGGCACTGTTCTTTCTCCTTTTCTGTTTTCTTTCTTCTTGCATGACTTGCCTCACTCTGATGAAATGAACTTTGTTAAATATGCCGATGATCTAACTATTTCAATGTCTGTTAACTCCCAGCTAGACTGCACTAAGATGAACAGCTTTCTATCAGGAATTAGCAAATGGTCTTCGTCTAACGGCCTTAAACTAAATCCTTCCAAATGTCAGACTGTCAACTTCAGTTTCCGATGTAAACGAAAGTTAAATGAAGCCGTTGGTTCCTATGGTCCTTGCAAAATTGATGATACTGATATAGAAACCCAGTCTGAAGTTAAGTATCTTGGATTAATTCTTTCTTCTGACCTATCCTGGTCCTCCCATGTCTTAGCGATTTCTCAAAGAATATTTCGTCTGACTTTTTACATTAAGAAGTTGAGGCACTCAGGCATAACCCAACCACTCCTCTTACAGTTTGTCAACTCGTGTATTTTACCTATTCTTCTTTACTGTTCACCCTTATTCTTTCCTGGATTGCTTAAAAAGGACTATGTCATACTTCTTAGAACTCTGAAGACTGTCAGTAGGACGAGTGGTATCCCATTGGGCCATATCGTTGACATTGTCACGGATAGGCACTTGATGTCATGCAACAAATTCGCTAAAGGAATTTTGTCAGACTCTGAGCACCCACTCTACCCGCAGCTCCAACCTTGTGTCTCCTCAGGTAAAACAAGAAGTCTGTTCAGAAGAATTTATGCACGTACATCTAAGTATAAAAATTCCACTATACCATATTTAGCACGTACTTTATGTGATGAAAATAGTGTTAGGCATGAACTAACCAACCTTCTTTGCACCACTAAATAATCCATTTCCTCCACCCTTACAACATCAAACTTTATTGTTATTGTATTTCTTATACTTATAATCCTCTCAATTTTTTGTTTTGTTTATTTATTTATTTTTCATAAGTATGGACATAATTTAAGCTGTATTATAACTGTTAATTTTGTGTCCCCTCACTATACTATATCAACAGAACATTAGATCCAATAATCTATAACATGCTAAAGTTTCCAAACTGAATCGACAATACCGTTTGAAACAAACTCACTGTTGTTATTATTATTATTATTATAATATTTAATAATCTCAATTCGTGCTTCGAATATTTTTGACTTCATATCGTAAATGTGGACAAATTCCTCCGCTTAATTTCGTTTTAATTTTTAATTTTATTTATATTTTGAGTAAATCAGATGCAATATTGTGACAAATGCTGAGAATTCTATTCTGTATTATAAGTACTGTTTTTGGAATAAAGTAGATTATTATTATTATTATCATTCAAGTATAAAGAAACGATAATGAAGCGAGTTTAATTGGCTATAACTTATTAAAACCCACTTGATGGGTGTTGAAGAAACTTATGCATGCTTGCATAACATACCCACTAGGGTCAGATAATTTGATTCGTTGTTACATCATCTTTAGAATGTGTTAAGTAGCCTAGAGATGCTCACACTGATTGCCCCACCCTTTAAATGTGCAATATGAGATCCAAGTAGGTTAATAAACGCTCTGGGATATGATATCATGATTCAAGCATTCTGAGAATTTACTGGAGAACATAACTTTCATTACATCTATGAAGATTGTCTACGGAGTGTCCGGTTTTGTCTTTGCCTGCTGATCAGACTTTGAGAATTGTCCTTGAATGGTAACAGTATAATAATATCTGTTTGTAGTCTGATTAAATTACAGGGGTATTGTGTTTGTCATTTATTGAGTTTAAAAGTCTAAGTATCATCTAATAATATTTTAGAAATGTTGGAATTTCTTGCCGTTAAAATGTCCGCTGTACATGTGCGTTAAGTGAGTTTAATCAAATTCTTAACTGAGGCCTTTTTATGTTGTTGTTTTTAGTAAATGCCTGAAATCGTTACTGTTTTTCTCATAGAATTTGTTTTTCACGGTGACAAATATTTTCTAGTTTGAATAAAAAAATAATTTAGCCCTGAAACATTGACGCAAAAATAATTATTTTGGTTTTAGGATTTCATCATGAGCTGACATCAGTTAGAGAATCATTGGAAAAACAGCCATAGGGAGTACTGGACAGCTGTTTAGTCAGCCTAGTTTGGGACTCTTCATCAGTATGCACCCACCCTACTGGGGTTTGAACAATGGACTTCCTGATGACAAGGCGAACTTGTAGACCATTAAGCTACTGGGACCCTAACCGATGGCCAGCCCATGAATTCTAGCTTCTGCCAATTCACGACATAGCGCGACCGCTAGCCAATGTCTTCGGCGAGTATTTGTCCTTACACCTGACCTGCTGCACCCTACTGGTCACGACTTCCCACTAGAACCCAGGTAACTACCTATCTGAATAGGGCCAGTCACCAGTCAGGATCTCATCGATATTCGAGTATTGGTTTGTAAGGATTTGACTGACTGGTTACAGGATTTCATCATGAGCTGACATTGGTTAGAGAACCATTGGAAAGCCTGGGAGTGCTGGACAGCTGTGGCTTAATGGTATACGAGCTAGCCTTGTAACCAGAAGGTCCTGGGTTCGAACCCCAGTAGGGTGGATGCGTAATGCCGAAGAATCCCAAAGCAGCACAAAAGAGCATTCCAGTACTCTCAGGTTTTCCAATGGTTCTCCAACCAATGTCAGCTCATGATAAAACCCTGTAACCAATCAATCAAATCCCTACAAACCAATACTTGAATATTTTGGTTTTATTCAAAAATTTATTTCGTCATTAGTATGTGGTCTAAATATTACATGACACATTTCAAAACATGAGAACGGTTAGTGATTTTATGAAGCTTCCTGTTTTAATCACATCATTTATGCGATGAACAAAGGGAAGTGAAATGATAAGGTCGTGAAAACATAAAATGCCTAAAGCATAATTCTAATGTCAGTAGATAATTCACATAAGCATTAATCAACCCCACTAACCTTTATATAGTTAGACAATACAGTTGTCGTGGTCTCAAGAGGCAAGGTGATGCGAAAAAAATAACCAAATAATAACCAAATACATCCTGTAGCTGATGTTCACATATGTGGAGACCATTTCCGTTCTCACATCAATCTAATAGTCGGCTTTTAGTGTGTCTTGTCATGGATTGGCTCTCTTCATTATTACTATGAAATTATTTGATTCCTCAAAATATCCTAAGCTTCAATAAGAACTAAATTCTCATTAGATTTGGAAATGTTTATCTCTTTGGTTACCGAAATACCTATGCACATGTATAGATTCAAAATGATTTCCTGTTAAAAGCTACCTATACCTTGAATGTCATCTGTTTTAAAGTATGATGGAAGGCTTTGAAATTACTCTGCATCCTGATCACAAATAAAAATTTATATTTCCTAATGAATGGAAAACAGAATTTTATATTAGATGGTTGGAGGCATTCAGCCACAGGAAGCCTTGAACCTAGGTTTCGTGCTAGTTGGCACTCACCAGTCAGCAAGGCGTATCTGCAACCTTGAAAGAACTCATATTCCTTGTGAGACTGGAAGCCGCGTCACCCACCGCTGCAGCCAGAGACGTTACCACAAATGAGCTATTTGGACTGTAATATCATCCAATCAATGTGCACCGTGATGGTGAGCTACCTAGAATGGTGGCCACACTGCAAAACTGACTGATAGAATTCAGTCAGCACCAAAGAAAGGACTAGACACATCAAACTAGTTTCTTTTTTTTCCTTCACGTTCCCCAGTGGAACATTGGGCTTCAAGCTAGTGGCTAGTCCTAACCGCTATGCCACCGACGCATAACTAGTTACTAGTGTGTAATCAAAGTACAGCATGTTGCTTTCGCCAGCGTCTAGTGATGCAGTACTATTTTTGATAGCTTGATCACAGTGAACCAGAATTAAAAATCTCACCTTATACATGATAACCTTAAAAACCGATGTTTATCTGCATGAAGCGGTTCTGAGTAATCAAATAAATTACTTAATTGATGAGGATAACAGAAATGCGCTACAGACTGTTGAATTTTATGAGTATATAAACCAGAAAACCGCATGTATTTGTTTATGTGATGAAACGTTCTCATCAAATATGCGCTGACAGTGTCGTTTGTGGAAGGAGTGTGTTAGATCCAGGTGAAATTATTATTCCAACTCTTTAATACCGGGATTCCATTTTGTGTGATTTGCTTCACCCAAGAAATCTTCTAGAACCTATGACAAAGTTTTCCAAATTATTAGACATGAAGTTGATTCGAACACCTATGCTTCTCGTCTAAGTTGAAACTAAGACGGTGTAAAACTCCTTGAAGCATGCAGTCTACTCAACACCTACACTCTCACCTCAACTCTCATCGTATTTAACCGTTACAATGATACACCGCTTGATTCGACTGAAGAGTAACCTCACTCGTAGTTGCTGCTCGGTAACTGATAATCTATGAAATATAGTGGAAATTAATTAGCCATTCAGTTTTCATCTAGGATATATTTCCACGAATAACCTGAATTTTCCTTAACGCGTGTTCTGAGACTACTTCGAAGACCCCAAACAATTTGCCTATAGACAGGGTAGGAGTACATTAGACGCTGCAGCTGTCTTACACAACAACATTGTCTCATCATTAGATAAAGGTGCCAAGTACGTCCGCTGCACGTTTCTTGACTTTACTTCTGCTTTCGACTCTGTTCCTAGATGTCTCCTTCTAAATAAGCTCTCTTTGACGAAAACTGAGTCCTGGGTCACTAACTGGTTGCATTCCTACTTCTCTAACAGAAAGCAGTACACCGTATACAAAGGTAAATCATCCTCTGCTGCACTCACTGAAGCCGGAGTCCCCCAAGGCGCTGTACTCTCCCCACTTCTCTTTTCCTTCTTTCTACATGACTTACCATCTTCAAATGACATTAATTTTGTCAAATACGCTGATGATCTGTCTGTATCTTTGCCTATCAAATGTCAAAGCGACTGCTCTAAACTTAATGGCTTTCTGTCAGAAATCAGCCAGTGGTCCAAGGAAAATGGTCTTACTCTAAACCCCTCCAAATGCCAAACAGTCAATTTCACCTTTAGGCATAAATCCGACCTAAACAAACTGTTTGGCTCTTACGAGGTATGCAACATAGACGGCACTGAAATAGAAACTAAATCGGAAATTAAATACCTAGGTGTCATTCTATCTGCTGATCTCTCCTGGTCGTATCATATCTTAGCAATTTCTGAGAAAATATTCCGTCTTACCTTCTATATCAAGAAGTTAAAACATTCTGGTATTACCCAACCCTTACTCCTACAATTCGTTAATTCTCGCATCCTGCCTATTATTCTCTATTGTTCCCCCTTAGTTTTTCCTGGGCTACTGAAGAAAGAGTATAACATTTTACGCAGGATGTTAAATGTTGTTAGCAGGGTAAGCAACGTGCCACTTAACCAGCTTGCTAATACTCTGGTTGACAGGCACATGGACTCATGTGAAAAATGGGCCAAATCCATTTTATCTAACTCACACCACCCTCTTCACTCACAACTCTCCCCTTGCATCTCATCAGGTAGGACCAGAAGCCAATATAGAAAACTATATGCTCGCACCAGCAAGTACAAAAACTCAACCATACCCTACTTAGCTCGTGTTCTGTGTGATAAAGAAAGCATTAGGCGTGACACCTATAATTCTTTAAATAGTCAGTAGTACAACTGGATCTCGTCTTTCCAACTCATATCATTTATAGGTACAACATTTTCTTTCTTTCTTTTCCTACTCTCTATCTCTTTTTTTCTTTCCGTTTTGTGCTGCTTTGTTTCTTTCTCTCGCTTACGCCAGTAAATATGACAGCATCTACTTTTCTAACACCTTCAAACACTCTGTTCAATTTTGGCTTTGCTACCGACATGCCAATATGTTGTTGTCATAATGAACTGAGATTTCCTTAATCTATGTAGAATTCTGTTTATTGATAATGTACTAACTGGATGCAATACTGTAGTAAAAATGCTGAGAATTCCATTCTGTATCACAAGTACTGTTTTGGAATAAAGCAAATTATTATTATTATTATTATTACGAATCAGTGGATATGTGATGTAGGTATTTGGTATTTCGATACTAAATTATGAATTTGAACTAACTAAAATTCATTCATACCATATATCGCAAAATGACAAAATGGGAATACACATGTTTTCTAAGGGTGGTGGTACATACCTTATACTTATGAAGTGTGGCAAGAATAATAAAGAATTGAATGACCGACTATTTACCTACCCTCATTTGCCGAGTACAGGATTTTGTGAAAGAACAACGAAATCAGGAAGATACATATATATATATATAATACAAGAATACGTTGGACCAGTATGGCGACTGCAGGGGATGTTAACTTCATGGACGATTTGTGTCTAATGTCGCATAATCTCGGTGGTGTACAGGTGGGAAGCAACAATTTGTCAGAATTGGATGTCACCGAAGACAGCCATTCGAGTGAGCATAGAAAACACAGAGGTGATGGAGATAACCAACCACCACCAGAAACAACAGGTACCATACACTATCAAAGTAACAGATCTAAATGACATCATTCCTTTCACTTATCTAGGCAACACCATTTCATCTACAGAGGATGGCACAGAGGCGGGTCTCATATTCAATCAGCGTCAAATAGGAAAAGCGAGGCAGACCTTTATTATTCCGAAATCTGTGTGGACATCTACTGCACTTGACATAAGGAAGAAAATTCGGAATTCAACATTGATTTCAAATTAGTGAGTGCTTCCATATGGAGAGAATGTTTCAGCAGAAGGATTTCCGACAGGCTGCTGCAGAGTCTCATTGACAGATTTTTTCGCTGGCTGTGTACGGAAGACCAGGTGACTAGTCAGAAGCGATTGGTAACAAGGAACCCTAGCAAGGAACTAACCGGAAGCCTACTGGCTTGAATGGGAAGCGAAACGTTGGGTTGAGAAAATGACATAGAGAAGATCGTATGAGGAGGAGATTGGAACCGACATGCAACCGTCGAGTTGGCTTAAGTGAACTGCGAAGAAAAACAAACACCACGCACCATCAAAGGGAGAAATATAAAAGAAGTCGGTTGTCTTACTTATTTAAGCAGCGTTTTCTCAAATGAAGGCGATGGCGTAGATGAGGATCTCAAAGCCAGTCAGGAATAGAAACATCAGACTGACCTTTATTATTGTGAAATCAGTGCGGAAATCTACAACACTCAATATAAGGGACAACATCCGAATTTTCAACACTAATATCAAATTGGTCACTTCCTTTTTATGCTTCAGGGACTTGGTGGGTGCGTCAGCATAACCATTTCCAACAGGTTTCAGACTTTTATCAACAGATGTCTTCGTTGTATACTGAGGAACAGATTAGCAAAAAGGAACTCTGACAATGAACCAACCAAGAACCTTTTGCCCGACAAGTATTCCGACGGAAGGGGAGATGGATCGGGCACACACGGGGGAGACCATTTAACGACAACACGGGTGTAGACTTTGAGTGGACCTCAAAAGGGAACAGTGAGTCGGATGTCCGGGAGTGACATGGAGCATATCATATGAGGAGGAGACGGAAGCTTATGGTCAGTCCTTTAAAATACAGAGGAGAACACAGTGAAATGGAGAAGTGGCAGTGAAGACCTATGTTTCCCTCTGAATATGTCTTCCCCAATAATAATTTAAACTTAGCATTTTATAAGGTTACGCGCTATCATCTGAACTATGTGCGTTGCGTAGTGACACGCTCTAGTAGGAATAAAATCTGCCATAAAGTAAATTATACCACAGATGTTTCTTCAGTATCCTCCTTCCTTGGCCAATTATTAAATATTTTAAACTGTTATTATTATCTTCGAAGATCAAGAAAGTGCCACATTTTATTAGAATTCATGTGTATTTAACAGTTTTTTGTGTGTTTTCTAAGCATGCTTCTTGTACAACAATTTGTTTTGGGTAATATGTCTTATTATTGGATGACCAATTGAATTTTCACAAGATATTATCCCAACATGAAGAATTTACCACGTTTTTTTATTCTACGTGTACAGTCTTCAATACACTCCGGGGATGTGTTTTCTTCTTCAAGACAGCTGGTGGTACATTCACTTTCTATTCTCCGCGATAGATATTCTGAATATTGACTATTGGACATATTCATGGAACCAGTAACCAGAAGGACAGAAATAATGAAGATATATGACAACCTAAAATGTAAATGCATACATTAGTCAAAAACTACTGCATAATAATACTGAAAAATCGATCAGATTTTTGCATAAGTAGTTTCTAATGAATTGAGGGTGTTACGAATCTCATTTAATCATACGGGTATATTTCTGTTTGACTTACCTCCAGATTTCAATATCTCTGAGATTCACAGACTAATTGTTAGATTCTGATTTGAAACTAAATAAACAAAATTCTCAGAAGATATTTATTCTACAAGCTTATAACTTAGTTAATTGGATATTCTAATATTTCACAGTCCCATCACAAAGAAAATATATGAAAATAACTAAAATGCCATTATGATAATAAACTACAATCAAATGTTTTGTTATTCAAATTTTAAACTCTTTTAAAATGTTCAGTATTCATGTTTCAAATCTTTCAATCTCAGATATTAGGAATTATTTTCCTTGTATGTATTTCAATTTACTAGAGAATTATGTAAAAGTAACTCATGACTTCTTTATTGGGAAAAGTGTAACTTTTACAAGGGTAAGTACACTGGCAGATTTGTCTATATTGCATTTATACAATCGTTTAGTAGTGAAAACAAGTGCTGACTGTTTTGCCTTTAATTTTATTCACTTCCCCCTAAAATTTCGTCAGTTAATAAAAGAAATCTTCATTCCATGTTACCTGGAATATAACATATGATACAGTACAGAGAAGCCTGTTTGATAACAGAAGAAAGATTCTTTGTATGTTCACATCAAACAATAAACTTATCAGTCAGAAGCATAAATTGTATCTGCCAGCAGTAGTTTCTGATCTCAGAAAATATAATCACAAACATACTTCTTCCATTAATGTCAGTAAAATGTTTGGGTATTTTGATTGGACACTAGTAACTAGTGCGAAGTGTCTAGTCCTTTCTTTGGTGCAGACTGAATTATATCAGTCAGGTTTGCAATGTGGCCACCATTCTAGGGACATTAATTCCTTCAAGGACGAGTGCCAACTAGCACGAAACCTAGGTTCAAGGCTTCCTGCCGATTGCCTCCAACTATCTAAAATGTTTGGGTATTGTGCAATAGATCAAATAAATTATAATTATATTTCAATAGTTTACACGATCGTCGGTGGCACAGCGGTAGAGTGTTTGCCAACCACGCAGGTGGTTTGGGGTTCGATTCCTGGCCGACGCACTCCTTTACCTCGCTAAGCCAGTAAGTAATAAAACTGTTAAAGAGGGAAGGTTGGGCATGAGGCCAACGACCTCATCCCGTAAAAATAAACACCACTGCTACCAAAACTTCAAGCCTCTAACCTGAAGCCCTATGTTCCACTGGGAACGTAAAGGAATAAAAAAAGGTTCACACACAGTGATAAGTTTTTCACTTTAGAAATATTTCGAACAAAATTACTGCCCGTGATCACATCAACTGTTGGAATTGTTTGACTTTTTAATTCACACATTTTTGTTCATTCATTTTTGTGTATCCAGAATTATATTCCAATTTGTTGACAGTTGTGTTGAGCCACCCTTGTTACATGTATCCGGTGTGATCTTAATGAATATAGATTCTTTTATTTGTATCTCTTCCCATTTATTCACCCATACTATCGCTAAATACACTTTCTAATCCTCCATGTGTGTTAGAACATGGCAGACATACTTGACAACTCCTTCAACTATGTTTAGATGAACTTATTCCATAGTCACTGAAGTCTGTAGACACCTTGAACTATTTCCTAGGCACATCAGAGGCAATCTGAAGAAACTTCAAAAAATATTGGGATTCGTACCATGCTGAAATCAATGAATTTAATTAGAAATGAAATAAATCCACTAAAAGACCCAATAAAAATTATGGATAATAATAATGTAATTTGTAAAATATCTTGTGCTGAATGTCCGACTAAATATTGGGGTCAAACGTCTAGATCACTCCAAATAAGAGTAAGTGAAAATAAACACCTAACTGAGGGTCATCCCACAAGAACACAAGGTTAAAGTAATTTAGAAAAAAATCGGTCTGATTCAGATTATAAGGATAAAAGGCTCTTGTTGCCTATGTTAATCCTCGTTATATATATCTCTTCAGAGATCCAGCTTTCCTTTGAAAGTGTTCACTGATGGAGCTGTTACTACTATATCAGGTAAGGAGTTCCAGTCGTTGACCACTCTGTGAGAGAGTCTAAATTCCACACGTATTTTATTCGACGTCGGTTCGAGCACCTTCTTGTTGTGACCTCGTAAATCCCTAAATCATCCTTTAATATACGGTAAGCCAAAATTAAGTCGCCTCTCCTCCTTCGGTATGATAATGTGAAGAGATTTAAATGCTCCATCCTTTTATCATAAGGAAGGTCTATAGATACATTTGCATGGGACGAAAATCCCAACATTGACTGTGACAAACTTTGTATTCTGAAATCTAATGTGAACAAATGGGAAGAGATACAAATAAAAGAATCTATATTCATTAAGATCACACCGGATACATGTAACAAGGGTGGCTCAACACAACTGTCAACAACCTGGAATATAATTCTGGATACACAAAAATGAACTAATATATATTTCTATATGATTACAAATCATAAAAGTGTGAATTAAAAAGTCAAACAATTCCAACAGTTGATGTGATCACGAGCAGTAATTTTGTTCGAAATATTCCTAAAGTGAAAAACTTATCACTGTGTGAACTTTTTTTATTCCTTTACGTTCCCAGTGGAACATAGGGCTTCAGGTTAGAGATTTGAAGTTTTGGTAGCAGTGGTGTTTATTTTTACGGGATGAGGTCGCTAGCCTCATGCCCAACCTTCTCTCTTTAACAGTTTTATTACTTACTGGCTTAGCGAGATAAAGGAGCAAAAAGCTTATCATTGTGTGTAAACTATTGGAATTTAATTATAACTTACTTCTTTCATATTAAAAAACGACAAATCAATGAAATATAAAGACCAGAAGCAAAATGATGCTTAAATAATGAAGAAATGGAGATTGGATGTATCAGCATGATATTATTTCATATTTTATTATAATATTATTATTTCATATTATATTATTACTGAAGATCAAATGACCAGCCGGCCAGAAAAAATTAGCAACAAGAAGCTCTGGCAACAGAACAGTCAAGAAGTGATTGCTCAAAAAATATGCAGGAGAAAGTGGAAATGGATAGGGCATACGTTGGAGAGGCAATTGAATGACATCGGACGCAATGCAGGCGATCGTTCAAGTGGAATCAGGAATGGAAGCGACGAGTGGGTTGTCGGTGTGAAGTTGACGTGGAGGAGATGAGAGATTATGGTCAATCCTGGACCCACCAGAAGGGGACAACACCAAATAGAACACAGTGAAGATGTGTTACTGAAACCCTATATTCCACTGGGAACCCAAGGGAATGATAATAATATAATTATTACTAGTAAGTGTATAAGTTTGGGGCGAAACTCCTGGAAAATATGACATGAATGTTGTTTTCTTGAAATCTTGAACTATGGATGAATATAGTTTCAGATCTGAGAGGAAATAATTGCGTAGTGAAAGCAAGTAACAATCAGCGATAAATTTCTAGTTTAGCAAAAAGGTATTTAAATATTTAATACCTTTCTTCTGAGCGAGTGGAAAGAACTGCAGTCAGAAAAACAGTCAGTATAAAAAATACTGGTGGAATAATAAACATCTGAAATGTAAAATGTCAGTTACAGTCCATTGTACGTACTAATATGGAAGTTGCTTATCCTTTTTATTTTTCTCATTCCTTTACGTTCCAAGTGAATTACAAGACTTCAAGTTTGAGCTTTGAAGTTTTACTGGCAGTGGGGTTTTGATTTATTTATTACAGCATGGAGTATCTGGTCCTACCCGCAATCATCCCTCTTCACTTGAACTATTACCGGCTAGGCGAGGCCTAGGAGTGCGTCAGCCGGGAATCGAACCACGACCACTTAAGTGTTTCCATTATGGGTAAATTTTGTTTTGATAAAGTCTCACAGTGTTATACAGTAGTGTTTACTGATGAAGTTTCGAGCACAATTTATTACTCATAATCATATCAAGGTGATATTCTTGAATTACACTCTACCACAGTGCACAAGTTTTATTCTTACACTTCAGTGTTTGGCGAGGATTCCACCAGTGAACCCCCGATTACAAGCGTTATTCACTAGTCGACTAGGTTGCAGAGTAGTTTATCAGCAAGTCTTTCATTTGAACGATACGCATAGATCTGGATTGTTAGTGTTCAAAGTGTACTCTAAATAATTTCTTTGTGCAGAATGGAATTCGTATGTAGGTCTGTCCAATGAAACCGCAAATCGATTTATAGTAGCTTCTTTAGTCCTCTTCTATTTCGATGAGTTAGTGGCTTTATTCGAGACTGACAATTCATAAATTTTCTGACTGAACACCAGTACTAGTCAATGAAACAATTAACAGTGGTAAAAAGGTGGCCAAGCTGAAAACCCTTCAGTCAGATCGATGGAACTTTGAGAAATATGCCTGAGTAAGCTTTCTGATAATTTGTTTCAGCAGATTTCATGTTTGACGATAAGTTGGTAATCACGTGGAAGTTCTTCATCACTTCTCACATGTCTTCAAATACGTTTCATATGGGTTTCAGTTTTATCAAATAATATTGGTGTTATGTGAAGAAATAACTGCATTCATCGATAACTACTTTAAGATATGAATCGTAATTATGCTATTACAGGGAGTCCTAAACCTGTTTCACAAGTTAGAAGAAGGTATATATGTCCAAACCAAGTTCACTATTAACAGTTTGAAAAAATTTGGGCATTGGGTACATGATGTTCATTATAATAAAGGTTTTTGTATTTCCCTATGAATAAAAAACAAAACGATATTGTTTTTACTGACGTTTCGCTATTTAATGCTAATAGCTTTATCAAAGTATGTGATATGGAAGTTCACTATGTAAACACACTGCCTTTATAATTTTAAACACTGATCAAATCCAACAATCTACACTTGGTTTTGTTATCTTTACCAATTGATCAACTTGACAACGAAAAATGACCCCAGACTAACGAACGATGATCAAGTTAGTAAACTTTGTTTTGATACCATAACAGATGTAGTATTACCTTTGTTATTCGGTCTAGTTATCTTCATTGCTATTTTTACTTTCAATATGTCCCTTTAACTTGACCTAAGTCTATTTTCTCACCCCTTAACCCAATGTTATATATATGCTGAGATTTTGTAAATTCCGGTTTAATAATACTTTGATAAAGCTATTAGCAGCATTAAATAGTGAAACGTCAGTGGAAACAACAATATCGTTTTGTTTTTCATTCATTGGGAAATACAAAAATCTTTATTATTAAAAGAAGGTAGTTCCTTGATAATTGAAACATGCTTAGAAAATCTAGAGCTAGTACATTCCATATGTCATGCATAATCCTCGATTTACATCGTAAGCTAATAAGTGGCACATTTTCAGTTGGTGTCATCCTATTCTTTCTCGAAAAGGAAGTATATCATGTACAGAAGAAGAAGTATTTGAGAATGTTGGTTCACACGTATTTAATAGTAATTCGAGTATGCTTGAATATGACTGTTTTTGTCGTCAGTTACTTAAAGTATCTTGTGCACTCAGATTAAGCGCTACTTTGTTATCTCTTCAGATTTAGAACGGAAAGGTAAGTTAGAGTGCTGCACTGATACTTACCATGCCCTACGCTTCTCACTACACTAAAATAGAAAAGTGTTATATCTCCCTCAAAGTCGGCTGTACATAGCACAGCAAGCACACTTTATCATATTTATTACACATATATTGACCATGTTCAGCCTCCTCATTCATAATTTCCCCTTATATGATGATATGATAATTATCACTCATTTGTAAAGCAGTTTTGTAAATATCTAGTGCACTAAATCAATATCAATCGATCAACATTTCTTTATATAATCGTCTTTTCATCTTCACATCAAGTATCCCGATGGGAGAGGCTATATAAATGTCAGCAGCATGTCAGTAGCACAGTAATATAATCGTCATAGTTTAATAATTTTAATGAAAATACGCATATAACATAACAGTTGTTTAACAAATTTTTTAAGAAATTGGAAGAATCGTCTAGAAATTTAATGTTTAGCCAATCAGCTTTGTTTTAAAATCTCCACAGTGGAATTACTGTTTAATCGAAATAATCGGAATATTCTTCTCTGAATTATGATAAACAGAAAATCCCTTTGTACATTCCTAGTGAAATTAAAATTCACTAAATTAATTAATGAGTTGGTGGTTCGGGTGCACAGTACTAGCGAACCACTCATGTGGTAGGGTTTTGATTCCTGGCTGACGCACTCCTATACCTCATCTATGTGGTAGTCACTCGAAAAAGAGGGAAGGTTGGGCGTGAGAGACTGTAAAAATGCTACTCAAACTTCAAAGCCTAATAAAAATATAAACGCACCCATCTCACCCTCTTTCATAACTCACTAGATCAGTGATGTTCAACTAATTCTAGGCTCATTACCAATAGACAGTAAGTTGTGGAAGTAAATTGTAAGATATTTTATTATTATTATATTATTGTTCCCTTGAGTTCCTAGTGGAACATAGGGTTTCAACTGCACGCCTCCACTTGTTTATGTCTTCTGCTGTACTTTTCACTTGCGTCCATGTTAGTCCATGCTGTTTCAACTCCTCTTCACACGATCTCCTCCATGTCACCCTTGGACGTCCCACTCGCCGCTTCCCTTTCGGGTTCCATTAGAGCGTTGGCCTTACGCGCGATGTCACCCAGCGGCCTCCTCAGTGAGTGTCCAATCCATATCCACTTTCTCCTGCATATTTGTTGAGCGATTGGTTCCTGTTTTGTTTGTTCCCATAGTTTCTTGTTTGTGATTCTTTTCGGCCATCTGATCTTGAGTAAAGAACGAAGACAGTTGTTGTTAAAGGTCTGCAACAGGCTGTTGGAAATATTCTTTGTGACCCGCCAAGTTTCTGATCCGTATAGAAGAACTGACTTGACGTTTGTATTGAAAATCCGAATTTTGTTGTTGATGTTGAGTGACAGCGGAAGATTTCCAGATTGGTTTCAGGTTGATGAATGTGTTTCTCACCTTCCCGATTCTCGATTTGACATCCTCGTCCGTTCCTCCTGTGGTTGAGACAATGCTCCCTAGATAAGTGAAAGAAGTAACCTCTTTCAAATCCCTCCCGTTGATGGTGATTGACGGTGGATGTTGCTGCTGCTGTTGTTGTTGGTTGGTTATTTTCATGACCTCCGTCTTGTCTATGTTCACCTGGAGTCCTGTCTTCTCTGGCTGCTTCTTCGACGAGTTTGTTGGTTTTCGCTTGTAAGTCTTCGATTTTGTGTGACATCAAACATAAGTCATCCACGCGCGAAATCCAGGTCTTCTAGGTTCTTCACGTCGGTCCAGAATGTAAGATATTTAAATGTAATGTTATTAATTTATTCCTTTACGTTCCCAGTGGAACATAGGGCTTCAAGTTGGAGGCTTGAAGTTTCTGTAGCAGTGGTGATTATTTTTACAGGATGAGGTTGCTAGCCTCATGCCTAACCTTTCCTCTTTTCCAGTCTTACTGCTGGCTTAGCGAGGTTAGAGAGTGCGTCGGCTAGGGATCGAACTCCGAACCACCCGCGTGGTCGGCGAGCATTCTACCTCTGTGCCACCGACGCACAATGTAATCGTATGAACTGTTTTATCATAAATCATTTTGTATAAAAGTAATTCTTCAATTTATTCCATTGGTATAAACTTGTTTTATTGTCTATTGTATTTTATACTATGTTCACAAAAAATGTTTATTAAACGACTGCGTTATTTACTGCTTTTGTGAACTATCTTTATGGGTAAATGGACGTTTAAAAAAAAACCTTTTCGTTTATTACAAAATGTTGTCAATTGTCTTCAGATTTGATTTCCTACAACATAGTTAATTACTGTAACTGCCTGCTTGAGACTCTCTAGGCTAACTGATTTCTCACCCATTACATCACAGTAAATTTAACCCATTCCATGTTGTTTTAATCACCCTTGTTTTTCAATGTCTAAAATGTGTGCGTTTTTTTTGTGAACAGCTTTCAGTCAACTGCAATGAATTGTTTGAAAAGATGAGGGCAAAGTATCGATGAGGACTAGAGTGTGTTTCATATCAGATATCACCATGTCAATTAATATACCGGTGATTATTATTTCACCTAGGAATTCTGAACAGAGAGTGAGTTTGATTTTCAAAATCATGCCGAATATTCCTTTATTTTATATAAACACACTGCCTGGAATAGATTTATTATTAATCATATACAAATGAGGATGTATGAAATTGTGATTATCTGAAATAATAGTAGTACATAAAGCGTCAATCGCGAGCCTGAATAGCTCAGTCTCTGACTGCAGCATTGGGTGACGCGGGTTCGAATCTCAGAAGGGACATGAGTTCCTTCGAGGTTGCAGATACGCCTTGCTGATGGTGAGTGCCAACTAGCACGAAACCTAGGTCGAAGGCTTCCTGTGGTGGATTGCCTCCAACCATCTAATATCAACAAGCGTTTAAAATATTGAGAATGAAACATTGAACACAATAATGAGCCTATGATTAGCTTAAAATAAAATAAATAAAAATGGATTAGGATTAATGATCTTAGTTTATTTCTGTTTTCTCACTTATAAGACGTAATATCTATTTATCTTTCAGATAATTGTAATTAAGTAAATTGTCTTGAAAAATGGTGAACGTTAGGTATTTTCAAATTAACTTTTCTCTACACCACTCAGTGATATTAAATTTGCATATGAATATGAGAAAGAAGGCTGATACTCATTGTGGTAGCCGTGAATGCCTAATGTACAATGGATGTATGACAAAATTGCAAAATGTACCTGATTTTGTTGTGATCGTCGCCGAAATCTAATAAGTGTTTTCAAGGTAAATGTTCAAAATTTCCGTTAATTAATATGATGTAATCGTAAGTTTAAGCATGATAAAGGAAGTAGACTGCCTTTTACGTTCATTAGAGCCCTTCATTGTGAAGCAGAAATACTTAAGTGATGGAAAGTAGAGTGAATTGTAAGGTTGCATATTTCTAGACAGAATGTGAACGAAGTCATTAAATAAGAAAATATATGGTATGTGCGCTAAAATGCTATCTAGAAATTCATGTCTCTGCTTTTCAATACTGTGGTTAAAGATGAGCTGTTAAAACATCAAAAATAGATTCATGGACAGCAAAATAAGTGATTGTTTTCCAAATAGAAAATGAAACATTGGTTGGAGGATTACATTATAAGCTGAAATCAGTTAGAGAATCATTGGAAAACCTGAAAGTACTGGACAGCTGTTTCATCAGCCTAGTTTGCTACTCTTCATCAGTACGAACCCCCTGCCAGGTCTCGAACCCAGGACCTACTGGTTACAAGGCGAGCTCGTAGACCATTAAGTCACTGGGACCCAATCCAATGACCAGCCCATGAATTCTAACTTCTGCCAGTTCATGACATAGTGCGATTACTTCTCAATGTCTTCTTCGATGACTTACTGCCTCACCTTCAACCTGCTGCACCCTACTGGTCACGACTTCCCTCTAGAACCCCAGGTCACTGCCTGAATAGGGTCAGTCGCTAGTGAGCACAAGGTTCGAACCCCAGTGAGTGCGTACTGATGAAGAGTCCCAAACTAGGCCGGTGAAACAGCTGTCCAGTCCTCCCTGCAGGTTTTCCAATGGTTCTCTAACTGATATCAGCTCATGATGAAATCCTCCAACCAATCAAAGAAAATCCCTACAAAAACCAATAAGTGAGAAAATGAAACACTCAAACAGTAAAAAGGTTTATAAGCGACAAATTGATGCTATATCGAGACTGATATCTTTACAAGTCAAAACCAGTAAGAGAACCTATAATTGTTGGCTTACTGTTACTTTTCGGCTTTCAGAATTATGAAGTCACTTTTAACCCAGATGTATTTCGATGGTTACTGGGCTCCAAAATTTAACACGACGAACTACATCCCATCCATCTATTTCTTCAGTGTCCAACTGCATGTATCATGCAAAACAAATGCAATAAACTGTGCTCGAAACGTCATCGGTAAATATTACTGTATAAGACTGTGAGACTTCATCAAAATAAATTTTATCCACAATGGGATTACGTCACACGAGCCTTACTTGGGACTTATCTCAAATCCTGTCATGAATAAATTAACTAACACCACAAAATTTTCAGCTTTAACTAAAAAATAGGCGTTTGTATAATATATGCTTTTATAAAGTATTTACTACCAGGCTTGAAAAATCAAGAGGGTTTGTTATCCAGGTCATTCATGAGCAAAATAAGCAATATGATCTACGATTAACGGATAACTTGTTCTCAGTTTAAAATCACTTTGAAAATGAAAATTGGTTTGACAGAATGTGACTTTACATATTTTCGGAAGCATGCCGCATGAATTATTAAGAATGTCCACCAGCGAAAAGTAAAGAAATGTGAAGATACTGGTCACATCTTTGCATGTACGTGCTCAAAACATTTTTATTTCTGCTAAGATTTACGAATCCCATGTCATATATTGTCCCCACTCAATCAATCGTCAGAATCCCAATGAAACAAGAATAATAATTTGTATCTCGTAATCTACATTTCCCTGGTTCACTAAGTTTATTCTTAGGCACTAGCCACTTGGTTTAGCACTCCTAGTTGACAGATTCCTCTCTAGATTACATTTTCATTTCCACAGTATCTAGTAAAAATTGCAAGCGAATTCTTCACCATACTGCTTAATTAAATCCACAAAAAGATGGTGTTTGGCATTATTTCACTTTAAGATTATATCTTACTTATTCAGAGAAGTCATGCTGTGGAGGAGAAAGTGACTTCTCATTTATGTTCTGTTATCCAAATTGGTAGTCATGATGTCAAGATGTTGATATGATAAAAGTGTTTGATATATTTCAAGACAACACGTGTTCAGGAAGTAATTTGTGGAGCTGAGAAACCTGGCTATGAACAGAGTAAGCTATACTGAATAAAAGCTTTGAAAAAGAACTGCTGAAATTTACTGAAGTCTTTAACGGACAAAAGCGTAGAAAAACAGCATTTGTAAATCGAAAGCCTGTTTAGTTGACAAAATTAAACTTATATTGTCTTCTAAAAGGGAATATTTACTTAATCTCTCTTGATCGTAAGTTGTGACTTGAATAATGTAATATCACAGAGTCTGATATACTTATGGGTCTGAGAAGAAAAGAAAATTATTTAGTTTTACATTATTAGGTGCATAATAATATATGTGTAAAACCTGGGCACTGTGGTAGTAAGTAATTCCATATTAGTTTGTTTATTTGATGTATCACACAGTGAAATAGTATTATTTACTGGATGATGTTTCGAACAAAATTTATTGTTCATAATCATATCAATTGTAATCACACAACTTTGAAACTTGAGTTTTATAGTTTTCTTTGTTTTCTCCTATTTGTCGTAGGGGGAGTAGAATTTCCCTGATATCTGGGACAGGTGATGAATCATTCCTATTACATGTTGATTCGATAAACAAAGCTTCTGTTATCAATCTCTTCCTATACCCTGTGACATTAGATTTTAAAACTGTCATCCTATCCCATCCTATAGTATGGTTGTGTGTAATTGCATGTAGTGTTATAGCCAGCTGAACTATTCTCTAGATTTCTTATCTTATTCGGGTCAACCAATCTAGATTTTGCTAGGTTTTTATGTTCAGCTAGTCTGACTGCCCTTGTTCTACTAGTTTGACCTATGTATTTGACCTGAAAATCATTGCAGAGTATTAGATAAACTAAATTGTTTTGTTTTAACGGCTCCACAGGATCCTTTAACCGACAAAGCTTGTTTCTAATTGAGTTTGTGTGTTTGAATGCCAGTTACTTTTATTCCTGCCTTGTTAAGAATTCTGTGTAAGGCTTGCGAGGTTCCTTCCTTGTATGGAATTACTACTGATGCTTTAGATTCCTTATTGTTGGTGTCGTCATTAATATTATTATTCATTAATATTATATTCTACTACCCCTACGACAAATAGGAGAAAACAAAGAAAACTATAAAACTCAAGTTTCAAAGTTGTGTGATTACAATTGATATGATTATGAACAATAAATTTTGTTCGAAACATCATCCAGTAAATAATACTGTTTCACTGTGTGATATATCTAATAAACAAAGTAATGTGGAATTATTAGGTGCATAATTTTGATGCGAAACTCTTGGAAAATACGACATGAATGTTGTTTCATTCAAATCACGAACTATGGGTGAATATACTTTCAGATCTGAGATGAAATAATTCCATGGTGAAAGCAAGTAAAGACCAGGAAGTGATATTCGGTGATAAATTCTTGGTTAAACAGGAGGATAGTGAAAGTATGCAACATTCGTCCAAAGATAAAAACTTTATTCTCAGTCAGTCAGAAGAAATTCAGAGAGGAAACATATTTGAGAAATGATAAACATGTGAACCACAACACAGCTATCGCAGTCAGTCGTACAAACAGATATTGAATTGGAAACATTTATTTCCCGATACGAATTTAAAACAAGCAATAAAGGTTAATAAAGCAGGATTTAATGAATTCATCAAATTTCGGTAGAACTCGTCAGCTGAATACTCTACAATG
>OX235273.1:103547020-103577474 GCA_944472155.2 Trichobilharzia szidati | reverse complement strand
CCATACTATATCAACAGAACATTAGATTCAATACTCTATAACATGCTAAAATTTTCAAACTGAATCGACAATACTGTTTGAAATAAACTCACTATTATTATTATTATATTTATTATTCTCAATTCATACTTCGAATATTTTCGACTTTATATCGTAAATGTGAACAAATTCCTCTGGTTAATTTTGTTTTAGTTTTATTTATATTTTGAGTAAATCAGATGCAATATTGTGACAAATGCTGAGAATTCCATTCTGTATTATAAGTACTGTTCATGGAATAGAGTAGATTACTATTATTATTATTATTCTAAGTTAGTTAGTTCTTACTTCTTTATTCCTCCCCTTTAGTCTTTCCTGGGCTACTCAAGAAAGACTATGTTATACTGCGAAGGGTCTAAAAGCTGTTAGTGGGGCGAGTGGAGTGTCGCTAAATAAACACGTTAATATTATTGTAGATAGACACACTGACTCATTCAAGAGATTAGAGAATACTATTATGTTGAAACCTAAGCATCCTCTCTATACACAACTCTCCCACTTGCATCTCATCAGAGAGAACTAGAAGCAGTTATGCAAGACGTTATGCGCGGACGACTTAGTATAAAAGCTTAAAAATACCTTATTTGGCAGAGATTTTATGTGATGAGAACTGCCTGAAGCAGGACAATACTCTCACTTATTCAGAAAAACTAAGTGAGTAGCCTCTTTTATTCTCTCATTATTATATTGTTGTTGATCTTTTCACTTAATTTAATTTTCTATTCATATTCTTATTGGAGAATATTATCAATGAGAAAATTAGATGCAATACTGTTCCACATTCTAGAGATTCCATTTTTTAGTCAACTGTACTGTTTGGAATAAAGCCATTATTATTATTATTCTCCGAAATCGAACACCAACAAGGCGAAAACCAACAGACAGTAAAGACAGAAATTCAGCTGAACATAGAAAAGACAGAGGTGATCAGAATAACCAAACAACCACAGCCCAAACAACAAGAACCAATCACTACCGATGAAAGAAGAAAGCATCGTTTCAACTGCTGGCACGCCACACGGATGACGATGTCGAAACCAGAATTGAAAATGCAAGACACACATTCATCACTCCAAAAAACACTTTGGAAATATTCTGCACTGACTATCAAGAACAAAATCCATAACTTCAACACTAGTATTAATTCACTTGTATATAGGTCAAAAAGTTCCGCTGCACGTCACGAAAGCACTCCCAACAGTCTACTTCATGCTTTATCAACTGCCACATTCTCCAGCTCCATATTGAAGATAAAATTGCCTGCCAGAAATAACGAGATACTCTAGGAACAAACCAATCAAGAACATTTTGCTCATCGAATATTCAGACGAAAATGGAGGTGGATAGGACACACACTGAGGAAACATTTGGGCGGCACTGAATTCCAGGTAATCACTCGAGTTGAACCCGAATGGGAAGCAACGAATAAGTAGTCTGAGGGTATCAGGGAAGAGATAATGTGAGGAGCAGATTAGGGCTTACAGGCAATCATGTGACCGGCTGAATAGGACGGTAGAGAACAGGAAGAAGTGGAGATGTGCCGTTGAAGCCCTGTCTTCTACTAGGAACCCAAGTGAATAATTACAATATTAATAGAGGTTATGAAAATCGGTAAAAGTTCGAATCGTTGGATCGATCATTGGATTCCGTTCGCATAGCTAAATGGTTAACATATGTCCGCCTTGTAGTCTGAATGTCCCGTGTCCAGTCCTTGACGATGACGTTAAGAGCTTCTGTCAGAAAAAAACAGCTGTCCAGTACTCCCTAGTGGTTGTCAATTATTCTTTAAATGAAGTCAGTTGATTGATTCCATCGGACCAAAATCCTTCTTTCCCTGCTGTCTCCTATTATGGACACGATGTCTCAAGATTAACAAGACATTATTTAGATAAAGAAATAAGAAGACGTAATTTGTCTGATTCGTGTAATGTATTTGCGCAACACATTTCGAACAATCTGATCACACACGGACTTGTCATAGGAATATATATATGGTGGATATAGCTCATGAGTTTTTAAACAACAACCCAAACGAGAAAAGCATTTTAAATTCCCAGCATTTCAAAGCCTTGAAAGAGCTACGGGAAAATCCTAATATCATTATTACGAAACCTGATAAAGGTTCTGGAGTCGTTATTATGAATAAAAGTGATTATAAATCTAAAACGATGTTTATTCTTGATGATAAAAGCAAATTTAGCCGTGATCCCTCCTCAGAAGATATCCAGTTGTTGCAGGGCACAGTGACAGCTAATCTACTGAAGCTTCAAGGCCTAAATGCTATAAGTAAAGAAAAATTTGACTTGTTAAAGCCATCAGATTGTAAATTCCCGCATATGTATGGCTTGCCAAAAATACACAAACCCAATAATCCTCTACGTCCTATACTGTCAATGTGCAAATCCCCAACACATAAACTTGCTAAATGGTTAGTAGAATTATTGCATCCAGTTAAAACACAATTCTGTAAGTATGTGTTAAAAGATACATTTGAATTGATTGATTTTATTGACAATAGTAATATTAATATTATGAATAAGAATATGTACTCTTTTGATGTAAACTCGTTATTCACTAATGTGCCTTTGCTCAAAACAGTTGACATTTTGTGTGATTATATTTCCACAAACAATTTTTTCATCCCGTTCCCTATATCTTATTTAAGGGATTTATTACTTCTATGTACTAACAATGTTAGGTTTACATTTGAAGGCGATTGTTTCCGCCAAGTTGATGGTGTTGCTATGGGAAGTCCGTTAGGGCCCCTTTTAGCAGATATTTATGTAGACGATACTGTAATCATCAGTGATAAGTCTTGTTCTGCTACCTCAATTTTAAATCGAATGAATGAAGTCCAAAATAGCATATCACTTACATCTGTAGAAGAGGAAGATAACTGTTTATCTTTCCTAGATATACTGCTAAGTCGACGTCTTGATGGGTCGATAAAAAGATCTATTTATAGAAAACCTACCTGGACAGGACAGTATCTTAATTACCACAGTTTTTGCCCTGTTCGGTACAAAAGAGCCTTAGTAAGGTGCCTCTTCAGTAGAATCCAACGAATATGCACTGAAGACACACTTGATGCGGAAGAAGGAAAATTGACACAAGCTCTGGTTGAAAACAATTATCCAGACAAGTTCATCAGGAGATATAAAGTAGTCAGAACACCAAGACCCACTCTCCAACTCGCCCCTAAGAAAGACGTTTACATCAAGCTACCATATATGGGGCATCAAAGCAGCTTGATAACTAGACAAAGACTGAACGCTGCTGTCAAAAAGACTTTTTATGCAGCCAATATCATAATAATAGAGAATGTTAGGCCAATATATGTATCTAAGCCCTTCGAACATGAGAAAAATGACGTCACATCCCACTGTATTTACCAATTTGAATGTACGTGTGGACACACATACATAGGGAGGACTCATCGATCTCTGCAAGTAAGGGCTTCAGAGCATATTCCTAAATGGCTCCAGAAACAAATGGAATCTTCAGAACCCATTAATGGTGAGAACAGGAGACCTAGCTCCTCTATTGCGAAACATATTATAGAAACAGGACATAAAATTGACGTTAACAGATCTTCTAAACCTATCTATAAAACGTTTTTGGGGCGTATCCTAAAGTTTGTGGAAGCCCTAGCAATTAGAAAGTTTAAGCCACCTTTATGCGTTCAAAAACAATTTGTCATCACATTAAACCTTCCTTGGTAAATTTTGTTTTGACACCATAGCAGATGTACTATTACCTCTGTTATTTGGTTTAGTGGTCTTCATTGTTACTTTGACCTTGAATATGTCCTTTAAACTTGACCTAAGTCTATTTTTCTCACCTCTTACCTCTTTATTAATTTCATATATATTCCTATGACAAGTCCGTGTGTGATCAGATTGTTCGAAATGTGTTGCGCAAATACATTACACGATTCAGACAAATTACGTCTTCTTATTGCTTTATCTAAATTCATAAAGGGAACTAATTGTTTTAAAAGACATTATTTGGTTATTAGTGATTAGGAGTGGAATCTAGAATGAAGGCACAATACCACAAATCAGGCTGTGGACTGGAAGCCCAAAGAGAGGTCACTATTTGCCTGTTTTTCCGACGATATCACGCAGAAGATCAAATCAAGGAAGAATGAGAGCTTGTAGGCAGTTGTATAATCAGCTGAAAGCGATAGTAGATAAATGAGTACCACAGAGATGTTCCGCTGAACTTGGAGCAAATGATAAAAATATCGTAACATTACAACCTTTATACTGTCCTAAGTTATTTCTCCTTTCATTATTTTCTGTATTGTTTCATACAAGGATCTTTCATTTCTCCTTCTAGGCATAGAATCCATCGTTGGGCTACTCAGTATCCTTCCGCGATCGTCAGCCAATTTCATAGAAAAGGAACCGTCCTATTGGCAGACTTGATGAACCCTACTAGAAACAACTTTTCATTATGAGCAGAACTAGCTGCTAATCAGCATTAGATTAATTTTAAACTGTTATTTTGCAGTATGGGTGCGAGGTACTGAAGAGTTCCAAACTAGGACGAAACAGCTATCTAGCAGCAATCCCTCGTTTTACAATGGTTCTCCAAATAATATATATATGTATATACTGATAAAGGAATTGTGAAACAGAAAGGAAGGCATTAAAACACCCAAAAATAAACAAAATAAAATTGGCAGAAATGAAAATAATAAGGAAAAATATAAGAAAATCAGATATTATCATTGTTATTATTATTATTATGATTTACATGGTTGAATAGATTTTTTTCCTGGGGTTTTGTTTTTCAGGATGAAAAGAATCGCAATCGCAGATCTGATTAAATTTATTTCTTGTTATGATAATTTGACGACAGATACACCAACACACTGACACACACAGGGACACAGTATCCAGGCTATTCAAGAATGCTAATTCTTCTATTTTCAAAGATGGTATAATTATACACCAGGTTTGGGGATAAACATACGGTATACACATATATATGTCTAGTAGCTTTACTCTTAGGGTTAATTCAATTTATTTGCATAAAGTTAGGCAAGTTTAATGATAATACACATTGTCTATCAATTTCGAATGTTATTCATTCATTCATTCACTTGCTCACTCACTCACTCATTAGCTTCCTCCCTCTCTCCCTCCCCTTACTACTCACTCACTGTCTAACTAACTAACATACTTACTTATATACTTAATTTAATTTTCAATTTTGTAATGTAATCATCATAATTCCATTTGTTTTATCGTATGACTTTGTTTTTGCTACCTAGTTGTTTTCATTTTATCTCAGTCTCAATTATATATATTTATAATTCAAGTGCTCTTGATTGATTTATTGATCGATTCCGTAATCAGTTAGCACATCAGAGAAAATATTTTACTCAGTGAACCTATGCTTTTATCATTTTCTAGCTAGTGAATGATCTTCACTCAACCAAAGTGTATTTATCAATGTAGCTAGCCTCCATTTGGAAACAGCTATATTGGGTGTGGGTCCCAGTGGCTTAATGGTCTACGAGCTTGCTAACCTTGTAACCAGAAGGTCCTAGGTTTGAACTCCGGTGGGTGCGTACTGATGAAGATTCTCAAACTAGGACGGAGGAAACAGCTGTTCAGCACTCCTAGGTTTTGTGCATCGGTAATACAGAGGTAGACTGCTCGCCAATCACGCCTCATGTGGTCCGGGGTTCGATCCCCGGCCACAGATGCACTCTTTTACCTCGCTAAGCTAGTAATATGACTAGTAAAGAGAGGTTGGACATGAAAAATAAACACAACTGCTACCAAAACTTCAGAGCCCTAGCTTGAAGCGCTATGTTCCACTGGGAACGTTTAAAAAATTAAAAAATACTGGGCGTACTAATAGGCAGCTTAGCCGACGTGTCCGTCGGTAAAGGACAGATAAAAAGTATCTGAAGCTCTATATTATTGTACTTAGTTGCAAGTGGTCACTCAATGTAAAAAAAACGAAAAAATTCAAGGTAATTTATCGCATCCCACAGTATCTTTACAATGGAATCTGTATTCGAGCCTACTGCATACAGATGATGTGAACTTTAGGGTTTAAACTATCCATTCTTTCAAAATGAAGAATGTACAGCCATTGGCTCACTCTCTAAGTTAGTTGAGACCTAACTAACTTAATACACACAATCCTTTCTTATTGTAACTTTCCTCACAATCTAGCGTAACTTTATTGAAATATTTGTCTTTTCTTAGCCTTTATCAACTACTTATGTCTTAACGTTTGCTTGTATAATCATGTCATTTTTCGATACGCCTGTTAGCAAAAATTGCCCTATACATTCAACTTAGTTATTATTATAATTATTATTATTGTGATTAATCATACATTTTATATGCCCAATCTTAACATCCTACTGACAGGTAACTATGACTAGTTTGTTATTATTATTTGATCATAGGGAATAAAAAAACAGTTGCAGCAAAGAAAATTTTCTTTTCGACGAAGTCATCATCTAGGCTGTACATTCGTGTATTTATATCGAATGGATGGGAAAGTTCCAGAACAATTTCTGGTTAGGGGTTAAATTAATAAAAATTACAATTAGGAATTAGAATGCCATAAAAAACAGGGGGACGGATAAAACTCAAACAAAGTAGCATAATAACTAAGACGATTGACATTGTGCAAATGGGGGTTAGAAATGTAGAAATAGCAAAATATACACGATGTTTGGATAAAAAACTAGTGTGATGAATAATTGTTTATGCAATCAGGGATTAAATATGTAGAAATAATAAAATGACAAAATAAACAGGAAGTGTGGATATGAAAATATGGTAGTGTAGACAGGGATTAATAAAACTTAAAATAACATGAATAAACAGGAAGTTTAGATAAGAAAGGCGATGGGATGGTTATTATAAAAAATTTACCTGTTTACGATGGCCATGGCAGGGACAAGGGCTGGACGTATTTGTTTTGGATACACAGCTTGGGTTTCAGCTTTTGGATAGCTAACGCCTCAGCTATGCCCAAATGTCTTGATTTCACTCCCTTTGATAGGTTGGAATGAATCTTGTATATTACTTCGAAGGACTTTTCGAAAGGCGCTGAATGTCCTGAGTTGACCAGATGTTCTGTCACTGAACGAAATACACGTTTTGCACTCCTTTTACTAGCCAGGCTAGATAGTGTTCACGAACGCGTTTTTCAAGTTGGCGCATGGTACGGCCGATGTACTCAGCTCCACAAGAGCGAGTAAACTGGTATATGCACGTTGAGGTGGCTCAGTGCGACAGCTTGTCTTTTGCGTTCTGGTTGAACAGTTTCTTGCAGGAAAACGTCAGTCGTAGGCTTGCGGCGAAGTGTGTTTCCTCAGCGATTCGGAGAGGCGTTTGCGAAGGATTTCTGCTTCAATATCCTAGATTAAGCAGAAGCATTTTCTTTGGGACGGATTGGACTTGTTAGGGAGTCTTCTTAGGTTTGAGATTCTTGTCTATGAACCTGGGCGGGAAACCGTTTTCCATCAGGGTTTTTCGGAGATTACGCAGTTCTTCTTCGAACACTTCCTCGCTGCATATCTTCCGAATCCTCGAGGAAAGAGCGTATATCAGGTTCTTCTTTCTGCTTAGCGGTACGAAGCTTTGGAAGTTGCTGAATTGTCTAGTCCATGTAGGCTTCTTGTATATGAACATTTTCAAGAGTTGTTGCCATTTCTTGTCAGATGGACGTCCAGGAAGTGGAACATTCCGTCGGATTCGGTTTCAAGTGTAAAGTTGATGTTTGGGTGGGCGTTGTTGAAGATTTGAAGTAAGTTTTCAAGGTCCAGCTTCTCATCACAAATGATGAAAGTATCATCAGTGTATCTCTTGTAGAGATGAAGGTCGTCGATAGTTGATGATAAGGGGTTGTTTTCGAGGCTGGCCATAAAACAGTCGGCTAGGAGTGATCCGAGTGGAGAGCCCATTGCTACGCCATTTGTTTGCCTGTAGATTTCATTGTTGAATCTGAAGTAGACTTTGAAGGTGCAGCGTAGTAACAGCTCCTTTAGATAATGCATCTGTATGCCAACATCTATGCTGTTACATTGGATGAAGTCACACAGAAAGCATATAGTTTCTGTCAGAGGAACATTGGTGAACAGAGAGACGACGTCTAGGAGACTATCTTTTTATTTGCGAGGTTGACATTTTAATTGAATCCACGAAATTGATGTGTCGCGAGTATCTCGTTATTATTATTTCCTTGGGTTCCGAGTAGGACAAAGGGCTTTAATGGCGCAGCTCCACTTCCTCCTGCTCTTTTTAGTCCTACTCACCTGTAATCTCTAATCTGCTCCTCACATTATCTCTTCCATATCAACCTCAGACTACCCGCTCGTCGCTTCCCATTCGGGTTCCACTCGAGCGATTACCTGGAGTGCAATATCGGTCAGTGACCTCCTCAGTGAGTGTTTTATCCACCTCCATTTTCTTCGGAATATTTGATGAGCAACATGTTCTTGATTGGTTTGTTCCTAGAGTATCTCGTTATTTCTGGCAGGCCATATAATCTTCACTATGGAGCTGGCGAATGCAGCTGTTGATAAAGCATGATGTAGTCTGTTGGGAATGCTTTCCGTGACACGCAGTGGAACTTTATGACCTATATAGAGGAACTACATTAAGGCTGGTGTCGAAAATCTGGATCTTGTTCTTGATAGTGAGTGTAGAATATTTCCAAAGTGTTTTTGGAGTGAAGAATGTGTGTCTTGCATTTTCAATTCTGGTTTTGACATCGCCATCCTTTTGGCATGCCAGTAGTTGAAACGGTGCTTTCTAGACAAATGAAGGAACTAGTCTCTTCCAAGTTGCTCCCGCTGAAAGTGATTGGTGCAGGTTAGTTTCATCACCTACGACTCTTTGTTCACTTGAATTCCTGTCTTTGCTAATGGTTTCTTCTACCAGTTTTCTTGAATTTTGCTTGTAAGTCTTCAAATTTATGTGACATTAGTCGTGAATCATCTGCGAAATCCAGAGTCTTTCATCGAATCACCATATTCTTGTTTTCCAGATCTCCACAGTCTTCCACAGAATGTAGTTCAACACAATTAGGTTAAGAGAAAGAGCCTACTGATTCTCACAGTAGAGGACGGAAGACCTCAAGTTGCATATTAGAAGCTGTAGCCGTTGGCGTCCAGTATGGCAGCTATGAAGTGGATGCTTACAGATGGCTTCGGATAACGTTGCCGCTGTGTATCCTAAATCGATGGAAGTTATTTTTCATAGATCATTGGATTCCAACCTCGAGTAACTGCATAGCCAATATGATTGGCCTCATAACTTGACAGTTCTACGAGTAATTATTGCTGAAGAGTTCCAAAAATAGGACGAAAAAGCTATCGAGTGACCTACTGGTGATGGAATATAGGCTCAGTAATCATGAACAGACTTAGCCGAACTCGGGAGGAACAAACGAGGGAGAATCAAGCGGGCTTTAGGCCAGGTAGAGGGTGCATAGATCATATCTTCACTCTCCGACAGATCCTAGAACATAGACACACTTTTAGGCGTCCAACAATTGCCATATTTCTTGACTTGAAGGCGGCCTTCGACTCCGTGGATCGAGAGGTACTATGGCAATGTTTGACTGTGAAGGGAGTGCCAAGAAAGTACATTGCACTAATCAAGGCACTCTACTCAAACTCACGTAGCCATGTAACGGCTTATGGGGAATTGTCATCCGAAATGATAACAACCAGTGGTGTCCATCAAGGATGTCCACTTTCCTCATTTCTGTTTAACTTCATCATAGATATGCTAATGGAAATATCCTTAACTGAACTTAACGACTTAGGAATGGACTTATTGCCAGGGAATAGCCTTATAGACTTAGAATACGCAGACGACATAGTCCTGTTATGGGAGGACGCTGACAAAATGCAGAGTCTTCTGAACACCTTGAGCAGCAATCTTTGTATGTTTGGCATGCGATTCGCCCCTGTAAAATGTAAGATGCTGCTACAGGACTGGACTACGTCAACTCCTAGCTTAGTGATACGGAGTGAAGTGATAGAACATGTTGACCACTTCCCCTATTTGGGAAGTTGTATCAGCACCAACGGATTGATTGGTGACGAAATCTCAGCACGGATCCAAAAAGCTCGAGCTGCTTTCGCTAACTTACACCGTCTCTGGCGTAGGCGTGACATCCGGCTATCAACCAAGGGACGTGTATACTGCTCAGCAGTTCGCCATTAAGAGCGGAAGACATGAAGAGATTGTCTGTTTTTGACCACAGATGTTTACGATCTCTATCTCGCGTTATGTGGTATAATAAGGTAAGTAATGTTGACGTTAGGCGTAGAGTGTTGGGCAAAGAGGGAAAATCAATCGAAGAGGCTATGAAGTTACATAGATTGAGATGGTTAGGCCACGTGCTGCGCATGCCTAACCATCGCCTGCCCCGACGGACGGGCATTACTAGCTGATATAGGTGCAGGTTGGAAAAGAGTAAGTGGTGGCCAAACAAAAACATGGCAACAATCCATGAAATCCCTGACAGTTAAACTGAGTCAGGTAGGGAGATGCAGACTTCCGGGTTGGGGCCCTCGGAACTCTAAGAATCAATGGCTGGAGACACCAGGTGACATGGATCAAAATCGTTGTCACTGGCGCAGATGTCTCTTTAACCTTTCATATTCTTTTCTGCCATTACTCATTCTGTTTCACTCTTATACTTGTCTAAATTCCATTGGTTCTCTTCACTCATTTTCTTGTCTACCTTTGTGTGCTATTTGGAACGTTGCAACTCAAACTGCTGCACTTCGGTGCCAAGTTCTATGTTGAATCCAGCAGCAGCAGCAACATTGACACACATAGTAACATTCAGTATAAAGTACAATAACAAACAATAATGATAATAAAAATCATGGTGAAGGTAATATATACATAGCTGAGATTGTACTAAAGTTACTGTAAGTAAAATCCGAATCCCACAACCGACCCTCCCCCACACGCCTTAAAAACAGAAGAGGGTTGGTAGGATAAACTCACGTTTGCTTTCCTTTACAATTGCGGAGCTGAGTACATCGGCCGTACCATGCGCCAACTTGTAAAACGCGTTCGTGAACACTATCTAGCCTGGCTAGTAAAAGGAGTGCGAAAACGTGTAATTCGTTCAGTGACAGAACATCTGGTCAACTCAGGACATTCAGCGCCTTTCGAAAAATCCTTCAAAATCAAAAACAAGATCCGATCAAACCTATCAAAGGGAGTAAAATTAAGACATCTGGGCATAGCCGAGGCACTAGACATCCAAAAGCTCAAACCCAAGCTGTGTATCCAAAAGAAATACGTTCAATCCTTGTCCCTGACGTGGCCATCATAAACAGTTAATTCTTCCAATAGTGACTATCCCATTGACTTTCTTATCCAAACTTCCTGTTTGTTCATGTTATTTTTACGTTTTTCTTAATCCCTATTTACACTACCATGTTTTCATATCCGAACTTCCTGTCTATTTCGTTATTTTATTATTTCTAAATATTTAATCCATAATTGCATAAACAATTATTCGTCACATTAGTTATGATCTCACTAGATTTTTTATCCAAACATCCTGTCTATTGTTGTTATTTCTACATTTCTAACCCCTAATTGCACAATATGTCAATCTTCTCAGTAATTATGATGCTACTTTGTCTGAGCTTTATCCGTCCCCCTGTTTATTATGGCATTTTAATTTCTAGTTGTAATTCTATTAATCTGACCCTTGACCAGAAATTATTCTGGAACTTTTAGACCCATTTATAATAAATACACGAATGCACAGACTAGTTGATGATTTCATCGAAAAAGAAATTTTCTCCGCTGCAACTGTCTTTTTATTATTTCCTATGATCAAATGTGTATTTTCCGTGAAGTGTTGATATCAGTATTTTATGGATGTCAACAGGAATACGTTTTTAAGAGAAGAAGACAGTTGAGGCCTAGGACACAGTAGGTCAGATATGAGGACAAAGGCTTGTCGCTGCCACTGGTTGGTGATGACGATATGCATCGCGAAATGACACAAGTTTAAATTCATTGACTAGCCACTGGATTCTTTTCGGATGCCTAAATGATCGATGGAGTGGTCTCTCTGTAACAACCAAAACCGACAAGTTGTTGTATGAAAGCAGGAAACTGTTCTTTGTATTCTATTGTATAGCTGATCGAAACTTCTCTGAAAGACGGTCAGAAGACAAAAAAAGACGGTTATTCTTTGATAGGTCTATGTGATTCTGTTCAATAATAATAACATAAAAAACTCAAAATTAATTCAACATTGCCGTACTAGATAATTTTCTAATACAAACCAGGTACTCTACAACGAAATTAATGAAACACAGTGTCAAAGATGTATTTGCATTCAGAGACAAAATCGTAGATATTAGTATCAAAGATAAAACTATGATATCTTTGAAAATGACATTATCTTTGTTCACAAATATACCTCTAGTTTAAACGGTTAACTACATAAGTGAACAAGTGTATAACCAGTCGATAAATACTGGCAACCCAACGGAAATCCTAAAAGAATTGTTATTAAGGTGTACCATGAATGTAAATTTCAAATTTGATGGCACACTTTACAGGCAAGTGGACTGGGTAGTAATGGCCTACCCATTGGTTCCCATTTTGGCAGATTTCTTTCTGAGTAAACTAGAAAATAGACCTCTGAATAACCTTATTAGAAAATTCTCATTTTATTGCGAGTATATGGATAATGATTCACAATAATAACTCAATTCAATGAAGTACATTCTGCTATGAGATTAACGTGAGAAGAAGAATCCTAAAATAGAACTGCCTTCCTAGATATCCTCCTTACAAGAAAACCAGATGGCCGCATAAAGAGAAATTTGCATAGGAAAGGCATGCGGACAGGACGATATACACATTTTCACAGCTTTGTTCCTCTCCAGTAGAAAAGAAATTTCATTATGGATAAGATTTTATTTTGACAAATCACACAGTGTTGTACAGTTAATAATATTGTACAACACTGTGTGATTTATCAAAATAAAATCTTATCCATAATGGAGTTATGCTCTACCACAGTGCCCAAGTTGTATACTTATGTCAAGAAAAGAAATTTAGTAAGCACCCTCAGCCACAGGGTTACAGCGGTATGCTCAGAAGACGTAACTGAAGATGAACTAGGAACTGTATATGATAACTAGGTTGAAAACAGCTATCCCGACAAATTTATCAAAAAAAACATAACAAAGGAATCGGAAGAGGAATACCCCCTATCCATAAACAAGAAGCCTCTATACATACGGCTGCAATTCAAGGGCGATATACCTAGCTAAATAATTACGAAGAGATTAAGAAAATTAGTTCAAAGAGCTTTTCATGCTGGCCAACTACAAGTCATGTTTTCTACACGACCTATGGTGATTCCTCGATCGAAAGATGAAGTATCCAGACCAGCCACTACCAGCTGTATCTACCGATTCAACTGCGCTTGTGGAGGAGCGAGTTATGTTGGCCGTTGCCTCAGGAACTTGATTTTTCGTGTTCGCAGAGAAACATCTACCAGTGTAGCTAAATAAAGGTATAGTGAAAACCATCAACAATTCTATATGAAACCACCTGGTTCAAAACCGCCATAGAGCCAGTATTGACAACTCCTCCTCTCTCATCTACGGGTTACCAAATGAATTGCCTAAAACATTCAGGTACCGCGATTGTCGTGAAACAACCAGTGCTCTGTATGTAGAAAATCCAAGTCCAGTCTCTACTACTGCCCTGGCATTCAGTGGAGAATTAATATTATTATTATTTTTCCTTATTTTTTCTGATATTCAGTGTGTAGTGTTATGTTGATGCTATCAAACTGTAATCCATTGATATTATTATTGATTCGATGTTATTTAAACAAGATTAATGTTGTTAATAACACCAATTCATTCACTATAATGCATATATAACTGTAGAACCTGATGAGGAAGAGGTTATCGAAAAGAGTATTCCTTGTTCAGTAACCAGTCTTTTGAAAAATTTTGTTTGGCATTTTTAATCAGCTAAAAAGGAAATCACTGGAATTGGAAATCAAACAGGAACGAAGACAAATAATAAGATCAAGTCAACCAACATATGACATGCAAATGTCAGAATAATGTTACGCAGTCTAGGATAAAAACGGATAATAATGACACAGTTAGTTGAAACATTTAAATAAGTATCAATACTGTGATCAAATCGCCGAGGAGTGATTTTTATAAACAGTTATTCCATCCAAGGGTGAGTCATGATGAAGAGTCTCAAAGTAAGGCGAAACAGCTGTCCAGTACTCTCTGGTTCTCAAGGGTTCTCTAGCTGATATGAATGCATGATATAACAAATTAAACAAACAGTTCCCACAAAATAATCAAGTTCTACTATTTTTGTCAAATTTTATGTGGTATTCAGCCTGTTTCTTTTCATGTTAACACTTTCTGTATTTCCATTTCAGTTTTCTTCCCTTGCTGCTGTTAGCTGAGCATGTGTTAGTTACTAGTCCATTCATGTAACGTTTAGTCGAAGTAAATGCATTCTTCAGCTTCAAGTCAACAGATAGCGTTTATGGCTCCATCAGAATGAGTTTTGTAAAGTTTTAAATAACAAGCCATGGCTAGTGGCATCCACTATTTGTCAGTTGTGAACTGGACATTCGTTGATTGGCGTTTAATAACGACGTCACCACATATTCCGAACTTACGGAAGTCAGCTGAAGAGTCTCGAAAGAGGACGAAACATCTATCATAAAGACAGTTGACGAGATGATTCGTGAACATTACTCATATTCACCTATTCACACTTGGACACACATACACACACGCACACACACAAATAGTCAGTAGAACACAATGACACACAAATAATGATAATCAGAGTGAAGGTAATTCAATCAAACAATATTCTTTGTTATTGTTATCACTGATACATCTGTTTATTATATATTTTTTTCTCGCTTAGCTGAAAATCTCTTTCTACTGTTATTTATTTAGTTATTTATTTAATGAATCTCATGGGTAATCAAAACTTTCATTACATCAAATTCGCCTTTTGTTTAATGATGATGATTCTTTTTGCTCTTTTCTTATACTTTATTCTCTCTTCTTGTTATGTATTTTTCTATCTATATTCCACTGATTTTTGTCCAGTAATAATCACAATAATCACAACAACAAAATAAAAGCGAATTCTGCAGCATACTTGACTGAATTTTATTACACACCTTGAATGAATATTTGTCAATCCAAGGTTAACTATTTCAAGATAAATTATAGAACTATTGAATAACACAAGACAGTATACTACTGGATAGACGTTTCGTCCTGGTTTGGGACTCTTCAATGGACCCCCATCATCAGGAATGGAACCTGGGACCTTGAGGTTACGAGGTAAGCTCATCAAACATCCAGCCACTGGAAAGGAATACATTGGCCAGTTTATAAATTCTTATTATTGAATTTCTCTACCTTCCAAGTGGAAGATAAGGCTTTAAACTAGAGCTTTGAAGTCTCTGTAGAGGTGGTTTTTTAATTTTATGCGGTCACTAGCCTTACGCCCAACCTTTACTCCTTACAGGACTTACTACCAGCATCGACCGAAGATCGAACCCTGGATCACAAACATGGTTGATGACTGTTCTACTGCTGAACCGGTGATGTGCAAAACCAGGGAGTACTGGACAGTTGTTTCGTCTTAGTTTGGATGCAGAAACTTCCTGTTACAAGGAAAGCTCGTAGACCATTCAGCCACTGGGATCCTAATGAATTCGTATTTCTGCCAAGTTGTATATGAGGACAAATATTCGCCGATACCAGTGACTGCCAATAATCATATCAGGGTACTCACGCAACTTTCTAGCTTCGTTTATATAATTCCATTATTTTGCATTGCTTGACTTGATTGGTAGTAGTATTTTCCATATTTCCGGTATCAGTAATGAGTCATTCCTATTGCACGTGTGGGTGTAGATTCGATGAACAAGGATTCAGTAATCAATCTCTGTCTCTCCACCTACCTATATTACTTCTTTGAATTTTAATCCTCTCCCGCCCTATTGTGTGGTTGTGTGTTAATGGATGCAGTGCAATCGCTGAGCTTTTTTCTAAATTACTTATCTTCGCGGGGTTAACCATTCTAACCTTAGCTGAATTCTTATATTCCGACAATCTGACTACCCCCGATCTACTAGTATGGCCTATGTAGTTGACCTCACCAACAGTCATTGCAAGGTATCGTGTAAATTATATTATTTTGTTTAATTGGGTCCACTGAGTCCTTTAACCTACAGCGCTTGTCCTACCTGAGTGAGTCTGTAGGTTCCAATACCACCCTAATTACTGCTTTATTGAGACTGTACAGCCTCTGAAGATGATTTCACCGATAAAGAAAATTTTCTCCGCTGAATTTGTCTTTCATTTTCTTCAGTCCTACATAGAGTATCATATGCCCTCTCCCTATATGGTAAAACCACGGCAGGTGCATTATATTCTCTCTGCTTTTGACCACTTTTGATATTCCCAATGAATTTTATAGGACGGTTAGTTATTTAACACCAACGCTTCTTCTTCTATCTGTCTGATTTCATCATTGAGGTCTTTTGTTGCACTACTTAGAAGTGCTATTTCTCGGTTTGTTAGACACTTAACTAAGCCTGTCTTCACAGATAAGGAATGGATGAGATGAATTAAAGTCTAAATATCTATTAGAATGACCATCTTTAACTAATACCCCTTGACTGTCAAATTTTAACACACATGCACGTACAACAAAACTGCTTGTCATTAACTGTTTCAAGCCATTCACATAAATACGACTGTACAGATCTGAAAATAAATTGTCTCCAAGAGACCATTCTCTCCGCTGGAGTTTCTGTTTTTTATTTATCTATTACTAAATCGGTTTTCAATTCTTCATTAAACTGCTTCCAATTTTTTGATGATAGTTAAGAGTTTTTAAGTGTTAGTTTTCATGGGGGTGGGGTGGGAGCGTGATCACGAACTGTCAAACATCACTCAAAGAACCATTAAATATATCAGGGATTTACTATTAGATATTTGTTTCATACTGTTTTGGAAATGTTCATCAGCGTGCAACCATAATCCAGTGGCTAGGGATTAAGCCGAGACCTATTGACCCTTCATCCACTGAGAAAAAATTCGATGTCCAGTTCATGAATTCTAACTTCTGCCAAATTTTAATATATTATTGTTATTATTCCCTTGGTTTCCAAGTGATATGTAAACGGCTTCAATAGCACATCACCAATTCATCTCATTTTTAACAGACCTTTTTAATGCCTCCACGATTGTCCATAACCTTTTCTCCTCTGTACACAATAGCCTTGATATAAACCCCGGTTAGACATATGTCTAACTCATCGTTTCCTATTCGGGTTCCGCTAGACAGTTGGTATAACGTGCAATATTAATTAGCAGTTTCCATAGTGTGTCTACAATCCATCTCCATTTCCTTCGATATATTTCTTCAGGCAATGGGTAAAAAGTAAATCCACCTCTGCTGCGCTCACTGAAGCCGGTGTCCCCCAAGGTGCTGTACCCTCCCTACTTCTCTTTTCTTTCTTTCTACATGACTTACCATCTTCAAATGACATTAATTTTGTCAAATATGCTGACGACCTGACAGTATCTTTGCCTGTCAAATGTCAAAGTGACTGCTCTAAACTTAATGGCTTTCTGTCAGAAATCAGCCAGTGGTCCAAGGAAAACGGTCTTACCTCAAACCCCTCCAAATGCCAAACAGTCAATTTCACCTTTAGGCATAAATCCGACCTAAACAAACTGGTTGGCTCTCACGAGGTGTGCAACATAGATGGCACTGAAATAGAAACCAAGTCGGAAATTAAATACCTAGGCGTCATTCTATCTGCTGATCTCTCCTGGTCGTCTCATATCTTGGCGATTTCTAAGAAAATATTCCGTCTTACCTTCTACATCAAGAAGTTAAAACATTCTGGTATAACCCAACCCTTACTCCTACAATTCGTTAACTCTCGCATTCTGCCTATTATTCTCTATTGTTCCCCCTTAGTTTTTCCCGGGCTACTGAAGAAAGACTATAACATATTACGCAGGATGTTAAAGGTTGTCAGCAGGGTAAGCAACGTGCCACTTAACCAGCTTGTTAATATTCTGGTCGACAGGCACATGGACTCATGTGAAAAATGGGCCAAATCCATTTTATCTAACTCACACCACCCTCTTCACTCACAACTCTCCCCTTGCATCTCATCAGGCGAAACCAGAAGCCTATATAGAAAACTATATGCTCGCACCAGCAAGTACAAAAACTCAACCATACCCTACTTAGCTCGTGTTCTGTGAGATAAAGAAAGCATTAGGCGTGACACCTATAACTCATTAAATAGTCAGTAGAACAACTGGATCTCGTCTTTCCAACTCATATCATTTATAGGTACAACGTTTTCTTTCTTTTCCTTTTCTCTCTCTCTTTTTTTTTTTTTCAGTTATGTGCTGCTTTGTTTCTTTCTTCCGCTTACGCCAGTAAATATGATAGCACCTACTTTTCTAACACCTTCAAACACTGTTTCAGCTTTTCCTTTGCTACCGACATGCCAATATGTTGTTGTCATATGGAACTGAGATTTCCTTAATCTATGTAGAATTTTATCTATTGATAATGTACTAACTGGATGCAATACTGTAGTAAAAATGCTGAGAATTCCATTCTGTATCACAAGTACTGTTTTGGAATAAAGCAAATTATTATTATTAGTTGATTTCTCCCCAGATTACCTTGTCACTAATCCCTTCTAACCTTCTAGTCTTCAGTATGAAGCAAAGGCAGCTAATGATAAAAGTCTATAGGAAATTTGTCATGTATATGTTGCGCCTCAAGCGAAGACAAAACACTACTCCCCACAGCGACCTTTAGTGTTTCTGTAAGTGAAGAAACACTCCGAAAAATTCAATTTGAAATAAGACCACTATCTATACTCACGTAGATACACGCGTGCATATTGAACACCTTGGCAATCATTAAAAACTAAAAAGCAAGAGTTAAACATTAAATATAATTTTAAACAAAACCAAAAACTACCATGCAATTAAAACAAAAATTCTAATATGACCGAAAAACAAACAAGCAAACAAGAAAACACGAAAGTGAAGTGTAGCAACGATCAATACAGAGGGGAATTCAAGAAATAGAAAGGACAAAGAAGGGAAAAATTAAGGGCGGTGACCAGGATGAACTTGTCATATTCAATAAAAAGCAAAGAAGAGAAATTAACGAATACTTAAGTAAAACGTATAAAAAGTCCTTCTTCTCTGTGTGTTTTCCTTTCTTCAGTTTCTTCCTTTTTCATTCTGGCATGCTCCTAGCTCGTAAATGCATATATATGTATATGTATATATACATCTATATACCTTTTGAATTTCTAAAAAAAATAACGAATTAGGGAGGAAATGTATCTTAAGGGTCAGATGTAATCTTATATGCATGCATATATTTATATATATTTCCTGTCTTTACTTTGCATTTAATTTTGTGTGGCAGAAATAAGTTCATTTTTCAAATTTCAATTAAGTAAATATCATGAATAATGATCGCATTATTGAATTCTAAGGTATATGTTTATTTGGTAGTAGTAATAGTAGCTAAGACTTTGGAATCTAAATTGAAGGTTTTGTCCTATTCCGGGACTCATGACTGGTGTTCGTTTACAGATATTTGGACAAAACTGTTAAAGAAATAGGTATTGCCCATTCCATGTCGGCTTTCGGTAAATTGACTGCCATCTTCCAGGCGTTGCATGACGATTTCAAGGAGGTAAAACTTTCCATCATACTCATGTTCAACAGTAAATTCATTGTTTTGCTCACTGCAAAGATGTCATCGAAATATCGACATAAGAAGTTGTTCCGTTGATCACATGCTTCCATTTCGTTCTTTCACGGTTGGACGTGAAGATATCCGCTAAAACAGAGCTAATTGCACTGCCAATAGCTACACCATCTATTTGGTAGTAAACAGTGTTGTCAATTTTTGATACTATTGCTAAGGTCTTTTTATTGTTGTTGTCGCTTGTTTTCCTTCCTGTTGTTATATATTTTCCTTTGCTGGTGTTGTTCCGATCGTTTTATTCCTTGTGTTCCTGGTTTTGAGGGGAGCAACCCACAAGGTCGCTTCTCTGTAAACTGTATTTTAATGTAACAAGCACCCTCTCAGGCGTGAGGCTACCAACCCCACAAAAACTTCAGTACGATGAATTTCCTTGCGCCAAAAGAAAAAGTTCGTTTGGGGACATGGAAGGTCCGCACCATGTACGAGATTGGCAAAGCTGCCCAGATCGCAAACGAAATGAAAAGATACGGAATTCAAGTACTGGGGGTATGTGAAAGCATATGGAACAGGAATGGACTCACCAAATTGTCAACGGGTGAGTCAGTGATCTACTCCGGTCACCCGGAAGACAACATCACGCAAACTGAGGGCGTGGCTATCATGATGTCACCAACGGGAACGAAGGCCCTGATGCAATGGGAGGCGAACTCCCCCAGGACAACGACCACCAGATTCAACTTCAAAGGAAGGAAAGTGTCAGTCATACAATGCTATGCCCACACAAACAACGCAGACCTCGAAAAGAAGGAAGAATTCTACAGACAACTACAGGCAACAATGGACAATACTCCAGTCAGTGACGTTAAAACAAAAATGGGAGACATGAAAGCCAAACTGGGATCAGACAACACAGGAAGGGAACTCATCATGGGTGGAGAAGCTCTCGGGGAGATGAACGAAAATGGAGAACTCTTCGCCGGCTTCTGTGCCTTCAATGAGTGAATGATTGGATATCCACAAGGCTACATGGGTGTCACCAGATGGGCAAACCAAAAACCAAATTGGCTTTATCTCAATCTCAAGGAAGTGGAGGCGCAGCCTACTGGACACGAAAGTAAGAAGAGGAGCAGACGTTGGCTCAAACCACTGTCTCGTACAAGGGACAATCTAAATCAAATAAAAAGCTTTCAAAGAAACAGGAGCTGCAGATATACCACAAGCCAAGTTCAACACTCAAAAACTGAAGGACCAGGACACAAAGGATATCTTCACTGCAAGCATAAAGGACAAAGCCAAGACACAAATCAACACTAGCGAAGAGGTTAGCGTCGAAAAGCACTGGAAAAACTTGAAGACAGTGTGGAGTCAAACCTGCATGGAAGTTCTTGGCAGAAAGAATAGACAGGACAAACAGTGGCTTACTACGGACACTTGGAGAATGATAGAAGAGAGAGGGATGGTGAAACAAAAGATTATCCAGTGCACCGACGAGCAACAAAAACAGGATTTGAATGCAAACTACAAGACACTGAACAGAAGAGTAAAGAAGAGTGCCAGAGAAGACAAATGAAAGTATTATGAAGCCATGGCAAGTGAAGCAGAACAAGCTGCAGGCAAAGGAGACCTCGCAACACTCTACCAAACTACTAGGTACTTATCGGGCAAACGTTTGACACAAATCAAGTCGGTGAAGGATGACAATGGAAAGTCAATCACCAAAGAAGTGGAGCAAAGAAAACACTGGGCTGAACACTTCAAAAGACTCCTAAATCGACCACCACCTACAACGCGCCCAACAATACCAACGACGGAGACAGAGCTACCAGTGAACATCAACCCCCTGACGAGAACAGAAGTCCTGAAGGCAATCAAGATGCTAAAAGCTGGAAAAGCAGCGGGGCCAGATAGAATCCCAGCCGAAGCACTGATAATGGATCCAGAGACAACAGCGGACTTGGTGACGCCACTACTGGAGAAGGTGTGGAAAGAAGGCAAAATACCCGAGGATTGGAAGAAAGGATACTTATTCAAACTACCAAAGAAAGGAAACTTAAGTCAATGCAAGAACTGGCGCAGAATTATGCTCCTGTCCATCCCAAGCAAAATACTAAGCCGCATCATCCTGGAGAGAATCAAACAAGCCCTGGATGAAAAACTTCGACCGGAACAGGCTGGATTCAGGAGAAACAAGTCATGCATTGATCAGATCGCCACATTACGGATCATCATTGAACAAAGCTTGAAATGGTAGTCACCTCTCTATCTCAACTTCAACGACTTTGAAAAGGTCTTCAACAGCGTCGATCGGAAAGTGATTTGCCAACTACTTCGCTACTATGGGGTGCCACCGACAATTATACATCTCATCCAACAGCTGTACGACAATGCTGCATGCCAGGTAGTCCGAAACCGGAAACTTACGGAATCCTTCGAAGTGAAGACGGGAGTAAGACAAGGCTGCCTACTATCGCCAATGATTTTCCTGATTGCAGTAGACTGGATAATGCGACAAACAGCGGGCAATGAGGAAACAGGCATAAAATGGACTCACACAAAAAACTTGAAGGATCTTGACTTCTCCGATGATATATGTCTGATTTCCCATAAACTGAAGGATATGCAAGCGAAAAGCAACAAGTTGGTAGAAGAAGCATTCAGAGAAGATAAGACTTAGGTGAACGTAGATAAAACAGAGGTGATGAAGACTCCTGGGCAACACCACCAACAGCAGCAACAATAACAGACAACAATTAGCATAAATGGAAGAAACCTGAAAGAAACAACCTCTTTTACCTATCTCGGAAGCACTGTTTCAGTTACAGGAAGACAAAAATGACGAGGATTTCAAAGCAAGAATCGGAAAAGCAAGATAAGCTTTCACTACTCTCAAGTCTGTGTCGAGGTCAACAGCACTCAGCATCAAAAATAAGAACCGGATTTTCAACTCCAATGTGAAGTCAGTGCTACTATACGGATCAGAGATGTGCACTGCGCGTCATAAAGAGCATCTCAAACAAACTACAGACCTTCATTAACAGTTGTCTTCGCTCAATACTCAAGATCAGATGGCCAGAAAAGATCAGCAACAAAGATCTCTGGGAGCGGACCAACCAGGAACTGATTGTGAAACAAATAGGCAGGAAGAAATGAAGATGGATTGGCCATACTCTAAGGAAACCATCAAGTGACATCACTAGACAAGCCCTCGAGTGGTACTCGAAAGGGAAGCGTGAACTGGTCGTCATTGCGAGGGTGACTTGGAGGAGGTCATGTGAAGAGGAGATGAAAGCATGTGGGCAAACTTGGAGCCAGGTGAAGACTCTAGCAAAGAACCCAACGCAATGGAGACGCACGGTTGAAGCCCTTTGTTCCTCTAGGAATTAAAGGAAATAATAATAATGTTGTCAAACTGGAATTGTACACCTATGGTACAAATTAGCAGTAGGCGTTTGAATTCTGACATTGAGAGTGGGAGAAAATCAGAATGCTGACAAAATGATCTCGATAGTTTCATTGATTAGCATGCTTATGAACAAGGAAGTTACACCATGAACAACGCCATGAACTCATCTGAAACTTTCATGTGGTTCACGTTTCCGACAAAATGAAATGAATCTTTCATGGTGTACAAAGCTAGCAGTTGACGAATGGGTTCCAACTTCTCTGCAAGCTAACGAGCAACTTTGTGCTTATGCAAGTTGATCATAGAGAGTATAGGTTTCAGGGGAACATTTTCTTCGTGTATTTTTAACAAATCATACATTTAAGACAACCGTGTACTACCGATTGGTTAATTTGAGTAGTTGTATACAACTCACATCAACTAGTACCGCTTGCCGTCCATCCAGCCAGACTGAAGTGACATGAACACCAGACGATAGTTTCGCTTATTTAAGTGTTGGTTTGTAGGGATTTGATTGGTTACAGGATTTCATCATGAGCTGACATTGGTTAGAGAACCATTGGAAAACCTGCAGGGAGTACTGGACAGCTGATTCGTCTTAGTTTGGGACTCTTCATCAGTACGCACCCACCAACAGGGCTCGAACCCAGGACCTTCTGGTTACAAGGCTAGCGAGCTCGTATACCATTAAGCCACTGGGACCCAGTCCAATGGCCAGAGCATGAATTCTAACTTCTGCCAATTCACGACATAGCGCGACCCCTGGCCAATGTCAATAGTTTCGCTTGTTTTTGGCCGAGGTTATCAGCAGTGTTCCCATTTTGACTCAGCTCAGAGAGCCGAATAAGTTGAAACCACTTGATTTCTAGCTAGCTACTTGGGTGAACTGGTAATATCATCATAAATCAGTTTTATTTTCACCTTGATCGCAACTTGGCTATTATTTTCATCATGTTTATACATCTGTCTATAGATAGATATTTCTTTGTCATTGATGAACTGGTTTGGCTTCATTTGAAAAAATTATTATTTTTAAATTTCAAAATTGCTTTACAACAAATCACAAATAAATTGTTAAAGTGGAATAAAGTACTTAATTTGTTTTAATTCAATAAACTAACCTGTCTAGGATGATAATGAAACACACTTACCTGTTTTTTCCAAATACTAATTATTAATCGATAAATATTCATTATTTTCAAGTATTGGTTTTGTAGGGATTTTGTTTGATTGCATGGAGGATTTCATCATGAGCTGACATCAGTTAGAGAACCAATGGAAAACCTGGGAGTACTGGACAGCTGTTTCGTCCTAGTTTGGGACTCTTCATCAGTACGCACCCATCAGTAGGGATCGAACCCAGGACCTTCCGGTTACAAAACAAGCTCGTATACCACTGAGCCACTGGGACTCGATCCAATGGTTCTTGAATTCTAACTTCTACCAATTCACGACATAGCACGACCATTTCGCAATGTCTTCTTCGATGAGTTACTGCCTCATCTTCGACCTGCTGTACCCTACTGGTCACGGCTTCTCACTAGAACCCCAGGTTAACTGCCTGAATAGGGCCAGTCGCTAGTGAGCATCAGATTGATTTTCAAGTATTGGTTTTGTCCAGTACTCCCAGGTTTTCCAGTGGTTCTCTAACTGATGTCAGCTCATGATTAAATCCTCCATGCAATCAAATATTCATTAATTGCGGTCAGTGACTGATTTCTTTTAGAGAGCTATTGAAAACCAGTGAATAATTTACAGTTTGGGACACTTCAACACTGTCCTCTTCAGGGATCACAATAAAATAATAGCAGCTTTATTTTGTACAGTGTTTATATATTGTACAAAATTTTCAGCATAGTTTATTGCATGATATTTTCTCTTCATCCTGGATCTTCAAATAAAATATCACGTGACGTTAGACCACGTTAACCACTTCTGCTTGACATAAAGCGCATACCAAAACATTATGATGTCTCTCCTTTGTCTTCTTCTCAGTAAATGCATGTAATTCGGTTGAATGGCAATTAGAAAAGTTTCAGGAGTCCGTTCTGTGAACTAAATACACAACCCAAGAACAGCTATCGCTTGCATTGCAATACGCCCCAACCTACGATTATGTTTTTTCTCATGATAACTAGAAACTTGCGAATCAGCAAAGTGTGAGCACACTGAATACTGACCAGAATATAAAACGTAACTGAAGTTCATATTTTATCGGATTTAAACAAACTGAACAGGAGAAAACATCGGTGAAATATCGATGGGAGTTTTTGGTAGTCTAAATTTAAGCAGCCCGCCAGTAAATATATGTATCGTGAAGTGCCAGAAAGGAGAATTCAAAGACTGGCCATTAAATATTGTCCCATTATTTGAAGAGTCAACAGGCTCATCTTGTGACCTGATAGTCGTGGGTTCGATTCCAACTGGTGAGGTCATTTGTGTGTGCCGATAAAGAGTCTCAAATAAGCACGAAACAGATATCCAGTACTCCCCAGAGATTTCCAGTGATTCCTCTAATTTATGTCTGTCCTTCTGTGATCAAACTAGAAAACAATCAGATTCCTTTGTAAACTTCCAACACTTGAAAATATGAATAACTTTCAAAAATGAAGAAAAATCAATAATTTCAAATAGTTCAGAATGAAATCGAAATAAAATATTGCACTGCGCTTATATATGCATAAATATATATAGTTTTAATTTGAAGTGGAACACCTGTTTCGTCCTGTGACTTTTATTTTCCACGATGAGGATGAAGTGGAAGATGGGGGAGAGGGACGATGATGATAGTAGATGGTAGAGGAACATCTGTTTATCTAATATTTATATAAAGATCTCTCTTTTCGCATTCATATTATCTAAAAATACTTATTAGGAAATTATACACAAGTGATAATTGAAGTAATCATAAAATTCAAAGTGAATACACGATTATAGAAATGGTAATCAAATTGAATTTAAGCGACTAATTGACCCAGTTTGAAGAATTTTTATGAATAACATTAACATATTATTAGATTGGTTGGATATGTTCATTTATCAATAGTATTCTATCGTTGAGATCCAAGTGGAATACACGGCCTCAATGAGAAATCTGCATTGCAGCCGGCTCTCTTCCATTGCTTTCATCTTTTCTGGACATGATCTCCTCGACGCTAACTTCCGACACTCAACCTATCACTTCTGATTTTCTGTTCCCCATTTAATTTCCTTTGAAATGTATCTAATCCATCTCCAGGTCAAAATTTGTAGACAAACAGAAGGTGTAGCAATGAGGTGGATCACCAATATCCCCTATCGTAGCAGATATCTTTATGGATAGCTGTGAAAATATTTCTCCAAATACATTTAATCCTACTCCAAAGATATTAGTGGAGATATGTGGATGACACTTTCACAGTGTTAAAAACAGAACATATCTCTAGCTTCTTGACACACATAAACTCACTAGTAGAGGGAAAAAATTCACATTTGAATCGGAAAATGAACAAGGAGAATTAGCTATGTTAGACTGTAAAATAAAACGAATAGAAGAAGGTAAACTGCACACTAGCGTTTATAAAAAACCAACGCATTCTAATAGATATTTAGACTTTAATTCATCTCATTCATTCCTTATCTGTAAAGACTGGATTAGTTAAGTGTCTTACAAACCAAACAATAGCACTAAGTAGTACAACAGAAGACCTGAATGATGAAATGAAACAGATAGAAGAAGAAGCGTTGGTGTTAAATAACTAACCGTCTTATAAAATTCATTAGGAAGTTCAAAAGAGGCCAAAAGCAAAATAAAAATAATTGTGAAATTAGTAATGATAACATAACTCAGAGAGAATATAAGGCATCTACCGTGGTTTTACCATATAAGGAGGGGGCATTTGAGACTCTGCATAGGATTCTCAATGAAGCAGGAATTAGAGTGCCATTCAAACCTACAAACTCACTCAGAGACAAGCTCTGTAGGTTAAACGACTCAATGGGTCCAATTAAACAAGATAATACAATTTAAAAAATACCTTGCAATGACTGTGAGTAAGGTCAACTACATAGGTAGGACTAGGAGAATGATTGACCTCGAGAAGATAAGCAATTTAGAAAAAAGCTCATCAGTCGCACTGCATGCATTAACACATAACCATACAATAGGATAAGTGGGACAGAGTCCAAATTCTAAAAGGTAATATAGGTAGGTGGAGAGAGAGATTGATTACTGAATCCTGGTTCATCGAATCTGCACCCGACACATGCAACAGAAGTGACTCAACTCAATTATCAGAGATATGGAAGATATTATTACCAGTCACATCAGAGGATAATAATAAATAATGTTGAAATATATTCAGTTCACATTATAACATTCTAACAAGTTATTTATTTTTCCTATAAAAACATCCTACTTTCCTAAGGTTTATCCTTATACCATCTGCATATTCTATTATCTTGGGTAATAGATTGTTAGCCCATTCTCTGCATTGCCAGATTGTGACATTAGACATAAATCGCCCGCGAAATCCAGACCTTCTGGATTCTTCTTACCAATCTAACTTATGCCTATCTTCTCGCTTCCAACATTCTGTTGTGTGATCCAGTCCCCAACAATCAGGAATATTATCGGTGATAGTAGAGTGACAGCCTTGTCTAACTCCTATCTTCATTTCAAAGGCTTCTCTGAGTTTTTTGTTGTAGGTCACTTGTCATGTGATATCATCATTATTTAGCTGTTGAATGAGACTGATAAAGATTTGGGGCACTCCATAGTGGTAAATCAATTTCCCAATTACTTCGTGATCAACTCTGTCTAAGGCTTTTTCATCTGGAGAAACTCTTCTCGATTCCTATATCTCCTTGTGCCTGTACATTCTGCCTGTAGTCACCGTGTTATTGAAGTGGAAGTCTGCAAAGACTTCCTCGTTCTCATTCATTTCGCAGTATGAGAGCCTCTTGACCCATTATGAGTTCTCTTCCTGTACTGTCTCTTCCAACTTTAGCATTCATATCACCAATTAGGATTTCGATGTTGCCGTTTGGGATGTTATCCATTACTAATTACAGTTGTCTGTAGAAATCCTTTTTCTTCTCTACTGGATATGCGTTGTTTGTGAGAAGATATCATTGAAAAATTGTAACTTTCCTTCCTTTTGAGGTAAATCTTTCTGTCATTATCCTGGAGGAGGAGACTGGTTTCTACTGCATAAGAGCTTTGCATGCTGTTGGTGAAATCATGATAGCCACTCCCTCAATGTGCTCATCGTTATCATCTGGGTAATCAGAGTAGATTATTGATTCCCCAGTTAACAATTCTGGAAGTCCACTTCCATTCCACCTGCTTTCACAGATTCCTAGCACTTTCCGAAGGGCTTTTAACAGCCGGCGTCATTTCGTCTAAATTATTCCAGGCAATTGTAGGTTTATTTATAGGTTTTCTGTAGATATTCAGTTGGTTTTCGGGTAGGGTCACTAGTCCCACTCCCATACCTCCTTTTTTTACCGGGCCTAGTTCAGACTAGAAAAGTAGACAACTAGTAAGCTAGGCGAGGCTATATACAAACATTGACTTCTCATTATTATGCCCTTGATTTCCGAATGGAACATTAGCCTTCACCAGTATGTATCCATCTAATTCGCTTCACTGCAGTCATTTTGTTTGACTCTACGATCGATCATAATCTTTCATCTCCACCTTACACGATCTCCGCCACATCACACTAGAATGCCCTACTCGCTGTTTCCCATTAGAGTTGCGCTTCAGAGTCTGCCTAGTGCGTGATATAACTCAACAGTCTCCTTCGAATGTTTCCGGTCCATCTGTATTTCCTTCGGCTTATTTGCTGGACTGTAGGTTTTTGGTTGGTTTGTTAGCAGAGATCCCTGTTAATAATCCCTCCTAGCCATCTAATCTTCAGGTGTGAGCAAAGACAACTATTGATGTAAGTCTTGAACCCGTTGGAAATGCTTTTGGTGATGTGCCAAGTCACTGACTTGAAATTAATGTTATACAAATTCGTTTGTTATTCCTTATCCCAATTGTGGTATACCTCATCAGGGGTTTTAAAGGAAAGCACGCATCCCTTTTTTTCCCGGTGCGATCCTACTGAAGATCTTGGGTTAAATCTCTGGCAGGATTTTATTTGTGCACTGCTGCAGAGTCCCAAACTTGGACGAAACTACCCTCCGTTAAGTACTCAGGCTGATCTGTTGACAATTCAGTCAACGCATTGGAATCCGACGACTTATGAAAAATATCAAAGTAATAAAATCTCATCAGATTTATACTCTGATCACCCGAAATAATTTCGAAGTCCACTTTAATACTGTTTTTTTCAATCTAATGACTATTCCGTGTGCCTCAAGTGGGACATAGTGCTTCATGCTTTGAGGCTCAAGTAATGGAAGTGTTGTTTTAATCAAGGGGGTAGTTTCTGGCCTCGCATCAAACGACAGCACTTTTCGAGGCTCATCATCAAGTAGTCTACTAGTCGAGGTTTAGGAATGCGTCAGCCAATTTGAATGTACTACTGATTTACCGACTGGCATAGGTGGTCAACAAGCGCTCAAATCAAACAGTATAATGTTTGCCAACCATAATAAAATGGTCGGAGCACTCGACGGTCATTTCGCTAGCTTTCAGCCAAGTTCATCATCAGTGTAACTGGTTAGACTCAGGTGAGATAGTCAAATTCCGGCGGATTGATTTCGACAGTTAGATGCTATCTGATGGTATGAGATTGATTTTCAGGGATAAGTTTCTTACTCAGCATACTAATGGAGAGTCCCAAACCAGAAGGAAATATTTGTCCAGTACTCCGTGATGATTCCCAATAGTTCTCTAAATGATATCAATCCACGCATATACTTGAAAGAATCAGATTCGTTATCCGGATACCCTACTGTCTATAATATAACATGAAGTTGGAAAACACGTGACTAGTTACATTAATTGTCTATAAGGAATCAATAGTCTTTCAGTCGACTGATCCATTGATCCGCGTACATCCGTCAAGTAGAAAAAATGATCAGTCACACACCCATCCACTCATCGACACAGATACACATACACACAGACAATTAATTTCCTGATAATAATGAAATTCACTCAACGGAAATTAACAGACAACAGAAAATGACAATATCAGTGATGATGCCGATGATGAGACACTCCAAAAAGATTATTTTCGTACAGGAAATT